>JBBPRU010000003.1:0-60636 GCA_038093245.1 Boletus holoroseus
ATCTTTTTTATTCTAGCTTCTTTTTCTTTTATAGTGTTTATATTCTGCTTAACAATAAACTTAAATATTTTAGTTTCTCTTAAAACAGATCGAATCGCAACAGTTGGTCCGGAAGCTGATCACGGACAGTTGTCACCGCGTTGCCACCCGACCGTCGACCGATACCAATGCCCTTATCAAAGCCGCCCTACTTGATTTTCGATCGATGATGAAGTCTGGCTGGGAGAATGTCCAATCCGTTTCCAGTGTCGTTTTCTATCAGACCGACATTCTACTCTTTCAATCAGGCGTCTTCGGTGACCCCCGACGAGTCAATTCTCAAATCAACGGACGCTCGTTTGTCTTCCAGCATGCTGGTGATCTATCGGGTAGCTACATCACTCCAAGGATATCCAAAGGCAATGCCGACCTGTTGATTTTCGCTGGGACGATGTCAGATCCTAACGTGGAGGGATTACGGAAGTTTTATGCTTCATGCAATGGCGACGTCTGCCCCCTTCTCGTCGTCACAGATGATCGCTCTGTCGATGAGTGGACGGGACGCCTCAATGTTCTAGGGATCGGCGCGCGTGTCGCACCCATTTCTTCATCATCCACGGATGGACAGGCCCAAACAGCCTTGTCGGGCTTGATCGACGAAATGTGTCTCATCAGGGGGCCTGCTAAGTACCGCAGGGCAAACTTTCTCAGGATTTTTCGGCGTAATAGGGATGAGATACCTGCCCCGCACAATTAGGTGGTCCTTCTTCGGATGAACAAAGGTGACGCTCAAAGGTTTGCAGACACTGTCGTTCACAGGATTTGCATGTGCTTTCGGAGTCGGGGATTCCTGTATCTTATTTATCTTTGCAAACTTTTTCGGGTGTCCCACTCATACTAGGTGCTCGTACATATTATAGTACCACACAATAATAGTAGTAGGCATAGGCTCGTAGTACACTGTAGCACGTGTCTTGCATCCTGTTGACCTGGCAAATCCCGCGACCACGTTCCCGAATGCTTTCAAGCACTTTGATCTAGAGTCAGTTCACTTCGTTCAAGAGTCCGGGTCAGGCTGGGGGTGTAATAATCCATGCTGTTTTCCGATTGACTTGAAACCACTGGCAGAACGACCCGCGTCAGAGGACCTACTACTAGCGGTCACAACACCGACAATGTCCTCATCGTTCGCCAAAACAAAACTCAAGGCAGCTCGTGATGCGCTTGGAAAGAAGCAATATGAGGCAGCTCGTGATGCAGCGCTCCAAGTTCTCGATTATGAACCCGACAATTATAACGCGTGCGTCTCAGTTCAGATTCTTTCGCGTACCATTGACTCAGCTGACAGTACGACAGTCATGTATTCCTTGGTCTCGCCTTCCTTGAGCTGGGAGAGCACGACAAGAGCGAGGAAGTAAAGTTATCGTGTATATCACGCATTCGGATCGCCTGACGACCGCGCAGTATTATCGCAAAGCAATCGAGTTGAAGCCAGACCAGATCCTTGCCTGGCAGGCGAGTCACGTTCGTCATCGCAGGTCACTTGACCAAGTCAACCAAGTCACAGGGCATATCACAACTTTACGAGAAAAGTGGTCGATGGGATGCTTTCTCTGAGGCGCTGGAACACATCATGCAAATGTTTGCCAAAAGGTATGGCCTTTACGCTCAGGTCTCAATATACCCTGGCCAGAAATATTCTTTAGTGGTGATGTCACCAAATGCGCGGAGACTCTCCAGAAATTGATTTCGACCAGGAGAGAACACGGCACTCGTCAACAAGTAGGTACATTCGATGCTGCATCAGAATATCTGACTGAAGCTACCCTCCACGCAGGTAGTGAACGCCCTCTCATACTTACTTCCTGATTCATCGTTGTCTGCGACATTATCGAATTTACCACCACCGGACCCAACCAACCCCACTACAACTCCAATATGTGACATGCAAGCCGCGGTTCACAATTCACTCCCCATTATTGAAGAAATCACATCAATAATTGAACGGGACGAAGAAGTTCTCATCAAGAATGAATTCGATAAGAGGCGCACGCGTCTTGGCGGGCCGTCTCCTGACCAATTGAAGAAGGACATCGGAGTGGAAGTGTGGGGTACATCCAGAGTATGATCAGTTCAACAAGAGTATTATATTTGCTTATTGTCCACTCTAGTTGCCTTCGCTCTATCAGGAAGTCCTGAACCATCCAAATACCTCTGACGAGCTCCGTCGCTCTACCGAGACAAAGCTCATCATGTACAAACAAAAGTACTTCTATGCACTACCGACGGCATCTTCGGAAAAAGCTCCCCTTGGGAAAGAGCTTGACGAACTTGTCGGTGGTGTGGTCATAATCGGAGTTCCTGATGAACTTTCCTGGTCTATATTTCTCGAAGGAAGGGATAGTGACACGATCGGTTCGTGTTTATGAGTCTCATCCAAGCAGAATTGCTTAGAACTGTGATAGTTGGGTATGGCCTAGACTATCTTAGGCAGTACATGAGGCTCTTACCCGCCAATCCGCTGGCGCGGCTGCTTGAGGGCTATTTTTTATATACTGGGACGCCTTTTGACGTGGATGAAGATGAAGATAACAAGCATCCTCGACAGGTAGTTGAAGACCGAGATCCAGTTGACATCATCATGGTAGGTTTAATCCTCGAGACACTTCAGCCTCTCAGTCATTTCGTTAGGAAGCTTTTGGCTTGCTGCCTGATTCGCTCTTAGCTAATCGCATAGTAACCGAGGTGTACCTGCAAGAGCTTGATTACCCCAGCGCCATCAATGTAGCAGAAAGCGGGCTTGAGCTCGTCCGAAGGCACGAGCAAAATACAGGGCGCAAGATCCACCAGTAAATATCCATGTCCTCTAACTGGCAAATCGTGCAATGCTTACATCTTTCAGAGTACGCAAGGCATTCAACGTGGGGCTTGCGAGCGCTCTCGTGCATTTATACCCACCAAAACATCACCCGCGTGCTCTTCGACTCCTAGACGAGGTCCTCAAATTTGATCCCAATGATGTAGATGCGTTGACCGGCCGTGGCTACGTTCTCCAGCATACAGGGAAATGGGAGGAGGCTGAAGGATTATTCACCAAAGCGACGTCATTGCTTCCGCCGGGAACCCAGAAAAGCGTGCGCGCGAAGGAGGAAAGCGCCTGGTGTCTCAGCAAGACACAGATCAAAAAAGGCGTTCAGGTGTTGAGGGAGATACTGAATGATTTACAAGGCGATGAACATGAAATGGATCGCGCCCGGTGCCTATGGCGCATAGGGCAATGTTGTTGGGAAATGGGAGGTTGGTTCACGTTGCCCACCTACCAGCTGATTGTTTCTGATCTCAAGTGCAGTCGACTCCCGTGAAGAAGCTTTCTCCCACTTCATTAACTCCTTGAAGTGCGACCGGACATATGCTCCTGCGTACACCTCCCTCGGTACATATTACTCCGAGTTTGCAGATCCACCTGATCCCACGCGAGCCTCCAAGTGCTTTCAGAAAGCGTTCGAACTCGACCCACGGGAAGCAGGCGCTGCTAAGAGACTTGCAGAGGGATTTGCCGACGAACGAGAATGGGACCTCGTCGAAGTTGTTGCTCGCAGGACCATTGATGGTGAAGGTGGACTGGGTGCTGGAATCCAGACTCAAGGTGGTACAATCGTGAGCAGATACCTTCCTACGAACGCCTGGGCCTGGAATGCAGTTGGCGTGGTAGAGTTGGTGAGCCATATACAAGACGATATTGTTCATTTTCTCAATGGAAACAGATGCACAGGAATTATGCGCAATCTATTGAAGCTTTCCAGGTCGCCTTACGTGCAGAACCAGAAGATCAGCTCTTGTGGCTCCGTCTTGGGGAAGCCTACAGTAAGGCTGGTCGCCATGCCGCGGCGCTCAAAGCTCTCGTGAAGGCTCGGGAACTTGATCCAGACGGCTGGATTTGCACTTTTCTGATTGGTGAGGTGCAACACCAAACTGGCAGACTTGTCGAAGCCCTCCTTTCTTTCAATTCGATTCTGGATGCACGGCCGAAGGAGATCGGAGTATTGTTGTCCCTTGCGCAAACACAACTAGACCTTGCTCACCAGGAGCGCTTCACTGGTTTCAGCGCAAGATCCGAACAATCCTTCGTGGCGGCTATCACAACATGCTTTACGATATCACAGGAAAGTACTGGCCATGGAGGCGTGACGTGGAAGGTAGTTGCGGATGCTCTATTCGCCCTATCAAAGGCAGTCGTGTTCGTGGACGAAAGATCTGTTGAAGATATCCTCAACCGCACAAATTCCTTCTTGGAAAACCATGCAAGCACCCGTATCGCACAAGTTTTCTCCCCACAATCCAGGACCAAACATACCTCATTAACGCGCCGCCATGTTCTCGAAGCTGCCGTTGCTGCTTATGACTATAGAATCACCGTTTCTTCAACAGAAGATATTGCCCTGGGCAGTGCGCTCTTTGATCTAGCGGTGGCACTCTACGCATGGTGCACTGAGGATAAAAGCAAAACTCACAAAACTGCGTCAGAATCTGCAATATCGCTTTTGAAACAGGCACTACAAAAGGAAACCGGAAACCCCGTTTATTGGACTGCACTGGGGAATATGTACTTCCTCGGAAAGCCCAAGGCGGCGCAACATGCATATATCAAGGCTCTAGAGCATGACTCAAAGGTTTGTTCCATATATGCGCCATCACACCGAGGACCTGAAATTATGTGGCAGAGTGTGGTTGCTTGGGCTAACCTGGGTCTTTTGTACCTATACCATAATGATTTGGAATTGGCGAACGAGGCGCTACTACGAGCACAAACACTGGACCCTGACTATACTCTTGCTTGGGTTGGGCAAGCGATGGTGGCTGCGACAAATGGACATAACGCTGACGCTCGCGGATTACTGGAACACGCAGTTGGTCTCAGCGCTGATTTGGTGGGTAGAATACATTTGGCATCTATCCATGTCAGGAGTTGACTTGACTAGCCACTGGCTGATCTCGAATTCGCATCAAGAGTGTTCGCCATGCTGCCAGCCACCACGCGCTCCCAAGGTGGAGTCAAGGAAGAACTACTTCCTGCATTCTTCGTTCTAAATCGCTACGCCCAACGGTGCCCACAAGACCCATGTGCGCTCCACCTCTTAGGCCTTTTGTGCGAGCGTTTGGACCAGCTCGAAGAAGGCGCGCGATGGATCTCTCGTGCAATTGCCCTGTTGGAAGCCGCTTACGAAGAATCCGAAGACCCGCTTGTTGAGAGACAGTTTACGATTGCCCACGCAAACCTTGCTCGCTTGAAGCTCGGCCTTGGGGATCATACGAGTGCCCTCGAGTCGTTCGAGACAACCCTTGGAGTGCTTCCCGAGGAAGCTCCTGAGAATGATACGGAGACGACAGTTCTCAGGGTGCAAGCGTTATTCGGGACAGGATTAGCACAGTTCAAACTCGGGGATCTGCAATCTGCGATGACAACCTTCCAGAGTGCACTGAATAGTTCCGGGGAGGACTACTCCCTTCGTGCTCACGTCACTGTCTTGCTTGCCCAATGCATGTGGGCGATTGGGACGGAGGAATTCAAAGAATCTGCAAAGGCACTGTTGTTGGACAGGTAAAGAAACGTAGCCCCCATTTTCCTATGCACAGCTCACAGCGGTCCAGTATCACAGCAGACCCTGAGAACCTGATGGCGATCAACACACTAGCGGGAATGGGTATCCTTACGGAGGACGAAAGTCTTGTAGATGCCGCCTTGTCCGAAATCCAATCTCTCTCCGTAGAACGTCGGCAAGAGCTGGATCCGGGAAGAGATGTCACATACCTTCTTGTACAGCACCATCTCGGTCAAGTGAAGTTATTCATTCACAGGATTTCGAAAGTTGCTGACGCACAAGCCTCAGGGTGATGTCGAACAAGCCACCAGAATTGCCCAGAAAGCATTGCACGCTGAGCCATCAAACGTGCAACTGCGACGTGAACTCGCCTCATTGATTTTGCAGCAAGGCAATATTCGGACGACTCAAGCTGTTCTTGGGGTCCATTCCTCGGAAGAGGACATCACGGAAATGAAGGGGACCCTTCCATTGCTTGCTATTGCTGGAAAGGGAAGAGAAGCTTTCAAATGGGCACAGAAAGCGATCCTGTTGGATCCAGGAAAGTTGCAAAATTGGCAAACATTGGCATATGTAAGAGCTAGGGATTTGTAATGAATACACGGGCTGTTATCCCATGATGTACACGTCGATCAGCGAGCACTCGAGTCACTTTTTTCTGCTCCTAGACCAACTGGGTTTGTGCATGACAGCCATTGTAGTTATGAACTATCAATGAGGAGGTTTGATTTCATGTTTCTTCACCGCTTCACTTGGTTGGCGGCCTCTGAGCAAGGAAAAAAAATTGAGATATGAAATGCATTCAAGAATAGAAAACGTATTCGCCCCCACCTCTTCGTGTCGCATCTTCAAGCAGTTGCGTATCGACATGGTCTGCAGGTAACTGCACGTATCGAACGACCGATCCGCGGATAAAGCAATTCTTCACCGCCATCTGAAATAGGGCACGAGTAGATGCAGGACCTTCCGGATGGCACACCATACTTACCATGTGCGGGTGTCTTGTCTCATCGACAACCTTGATCGAATCCAGGCGGATGTTGAGGAACCTGCAAGGGTCGAGGGCGCGCATGTTAAAAGCATGTTAAAGAAGCTAGCTTAGGAGGCCCCGTGTACCCACTGGTCGACAGATTTGAGTACGCCAGATATCGAGAGGTCATTTTTGAGCTCGACAGTGACACGCTGGTCGGTGAGAGTCTTAAACACTGAGAAGATAAGCTTTGGGAGATGAGCAACGTGTGTCAAGTGGCAAGTTGGCCTGATCGACTGACCATCGTGGTCGTGGTCGTCGCGGTCTGTAGACCAAGGTAGCAAGTCAACTTTATGTAACTACTACTAATAGGGATCTCAACTCGGACATTCAACATGGTCGATGTGATCTGCAATACTTATCACACCACACACCGTCATCACAGGACTTGTCATCGACAAAATGGATCGTAGTAGCACCCCCTCACTCAATCGAACTCTGACATATCAAAGTTATACGTGAAGTGCTAGATGTGTTCATCTATCAGTCATCTTCCACCCCCAGTTGGCAAGTGTCATCGCACCTTGTATAGACACATGATCTTCACCACCCAAGCCTCCAGGTGGTAGATCTTCTTGTTCCCCATTCGCATCCGTAGCTCCTGTGCGGGTACCGTTAGAACCGTCGAAGTTCTCGTCTTGGAAAGATCGAGTGCGTACATAGAAAGCTGCCCAATGCATCACATCAGCCTTGAGGGCTTCGTCCACCCGCTCCACTACCCTGTCTGCCACAGTCTTAATACGAGACGATCAGACGTGCTACCACCCCCTATGTGTGACACAGAACAGGGCCCTTACCTTGAGGATGATGGCGGGTGGTATACAGTGACTAAGGAGCTCGTAAAATTTGGCACGAACTTGCATCACTCGTTCGGGTGATTGTTCTTGCACGATCATATCGGCAATTTTATGACAATATGTCTCCCAATCTGGTTTAGCAATGTTGAGAGGTCCCGAAAGATCAGGTCTGAGGGCAGTATTCCGGTCGACGGGTGTGGGATCTGTTGGAGATTAAGACTTACGATTGCATCTTGAGGGCCTCAAAGACGAGCAACGCTTTTCTCATATTACCTGCAGCATCTTCTGCAATTTGAAAAGAGGCCTCTGGTGGGAGGTCGAACTTGAGCTTCTTGGCGACATGCTCTAATACGGTTTGCATCTGTGCGGATACATGACATCTGTCAAAAAGCACGGGTTCTCAAAGGCATTCACCTCTTCTGTGCTCGGCGCAGCCACTCTGACGAGGAGACATCGACTCTTTATAGGTGCAATGAGTCTACTTGTGCTATTGGCGCACAATATGATCCGCAGGTTTGACATGTACTTCTCCATTGTTCGACGCAAGGCGGCTTGTGCATCACGAGATAGGGTGTCAGCTTCGTTGATGACTACAACTATAGCGAATTGGTGAGCACCGGAGCATGAACTTCCTGTAGGTCTGACCTTTAAAGCGTTGTCTGGCATTGAGGTCAACTTGTTGCGTCTGAGCAATCTCCTTTAACAGCTCTTGGATGATAACTCGGTCGTAATTGCCCGTTTCACTTGAAACAAAACCGGTTTATTCATACGCCAAGGCAACCTGGGGGAGCGACACACCTAGGAGTTATCTCAATGTGGTAATTGCTCTGAACGAGGTTGATCTCGATCTTGCGTCTCGATGGTGAGATAAACACCCTCTGGTCGATTCTCAGCTGTTTTTCGCGTGCTTAGTTTAGTGGTATTACTCTGGTCGAGCGGCGCGACATACTTTCTCCACGCCACTTCCAAACAATTGTCGTAGAGTACAGCTTATCCGTGTCTTCTTCCCAGCACCAGAAGGCCCATAGAAAAGTATGTGAGGAAAGTCCCCGGATGCAGCGAGAGACTTTAGGCGAGCCGACAAGCCCTGGTGGTAATGGAGATCATCTAGCGTTTTTGGTCTGAACTAAAAAGGAGTGTAAGTGAGCGTTTCTACTCGTCCATTGACTTCTGACTTGCCCTGTCTACCCAGAGAGACATGTTGGTATCGGTCAAAGAACCCCATGTACAACACAACAATGTGACGCGCTGTCGCGTTACGTCACGCGTTTATTGGTCACATTTCGTACACATTCTCAATGTCCTCCGGAAGTTATACACGTCTTACTATCAAACGTTCTCGATTCCAAGTTCCTCCGCAATCATAACCGCAGCTTTCTCTCCAATAACCAGTGCAGATGAGTATGTGTTCTAACAGAAAGTTGGTCTTCAGTGTGCAGAGGATCTACCACCGATGTACGTACCGATGCAACATTCGAAGGGGCAATGGACAAATCTAGGTTGAACTCAGTAAAGGACCGTGCTCGTCTTCATTGTCAACGGGACTCGCCTGCTACTTTCAAGCCTCGGACGCCGTAGACATTCAGCCGAGAGTCAACCACGCCTCCTTGCTGTCTTGGCTTCATTGCACAGGTTCCGAGCTACAGACGGTCTAAGCACAAGCATGTACTGCAAAGATCGGATACGATACCGAGTGTCTCGCGCTCGTTACTAGAAGCATTCAGTCAGATAAGTGGTAGTGTACTATGGACTAGAATGAATACTTTACCTAGCGTTCTGTGAAAGTCGTCGATCGCTTTATCGTCCTCTGGCGTGTATACAATGTTAGGGGTATCGATTGGCACGGGCCCATCTCTTTCTTTGCATTCTGCAGCGCTTCCTGTTGGGAAGACCGGATGCATGGGTCGTAACTCGCCTCTATAATGTGGCATTCGTCTAATCCACTCTCGCATTTTCTTATATGCCAGTCGCAGAATTGCGAGATCAGAGGGGCTATGAGATACGTCAGTAACGGCGGATCTACGAAAAACGGATGGTCACTTGTTCAGGAAATTCGCCAAGAATACCAGACGTTTGTGTGGATGTATAGAACTGATGTGAACACTTCCGATCGACTCCGGGTGACACTTTGAGCGTAGTTAGTTGAGGTTTCACGCGAATCAAGTAGCATGTAGCAGACCAAGTAGTAACAGCCACCGATGTATTTGCGAGCGGGGATATGCTGGTGGAGGCCAATGAACCTATGAGAGTATGAGTCTTCCCTCGCGGTCGAGCTGGTGTGCCATACCCAGCACAAGGTGCCATCAGAACGATCGATTTGTCAGGGTTACTTTCGAAAAACTTCCATCTGGAAGAAAAATCGGGGCCCAATTCCTTGAGGTCACCCACGTTCGGTCGCAGCTTGATAGCAACGTCATACGCGCTAGGGTTCATGGTTGTAACCAATATATATATATATGAACCATGGGACGTACTTATGAGAGACAAGACCGGTTCCGTCACGCTTCCATGATTTCATTTGCTCTATTAAGCGGGCATTAGATGTGAACACATTTGGATCTCTAGAATCCCACCGTTGATTTCCTTTACGTCACCACGGTACAGCCCATCCAAGGTCTCTGCTTCCTCGGCCGCGAAATATGCCGGGAACGCAACAGGATGGTCTGAGCCATGCGTCGGCCTATTTTTCTTCCACCCTATGACTGGAAGTAATGCATACCTTGGTAATTCTCTCCCACGCCTGGTAGATCAACAACCTGAGGAATATTAAGCCGGGCTAAAATTCCGCTAGACCCAATCCCTGATCTCTCTAGGATGGCGGGAGAACCGAAGGCTCCTGCAGATACGACAACGAATCGTGTCGCCTTTGCAGCGTGCACCGTTCGATCTGCGGACGGGTTAAGTGTGAGATCATTGGTATATTCTACTCCTGAAGCTCGGCCATCCCTAAGTTGTAACTTTGTCAATGGATCGAACACAGACAAAAAGATAAATGACTTTACTCTATCAGCACTCGTATGACAGCCTTTTCTGTAAGCACGCGCAAGTTTGGGTTTCCCTCTTGGTTGTAAACGAAGTAATGCGCAGGATCTGAGCGTCGACCGGTCTTGCCGTCAATCCATCTGCATCATCCGCGTAATTATTGAGGTCCGCAAGGAATTACCAGCAAATTCAACATACTTCTGCCATCGCTGTAGTGACCAATGTAAATATTCTATTATGTGAATGAACGACTGGCCGACTCACGCTATAGGTATCACATGTCGATAGGTCATTACTATCATCCGCTATCTTGCGTCCAGGGTCATACTTCCCAGCGACATCGAGTGCTTGCATTCCAATGTTAGTGAAACAGCCACCATAGGATACTTTGAGAGGCCCCGAGTATCCGTGGGTTGGTTGGTGCTCCTTTACTTCGTATGTCTCCGTCTAACGACGTCAATTTCAGAAAGTGGTCTTTGGCATTGACTTGCTCACTTTTTGCAACAGTGGAAGCAAGTCCTTTGATCCCCACCCCGGATTACTGTGATTTGTTTCCCAGTCATCATAGTCGGAGGCTTTCAAAAGGCAGTCTTTTATTACGGTTCAGCGCACAAGTCAGCAATTCGCGAACCTGCTGCTCTAGTGTACATCATATCTACACGCATTGGAGAATATTAGCTATGACATCATCCACCTCGAAGGGGAAGGCAAGCTCACTATTTATAGCTGAACTTCCTCCAATACATCTCCCACTATTGACCACAAGTTGCCTACCCTTGAGATACGGGGAAGGCTCGGCAACATGGAATGACGTGAAGGGATTGTCGGGTTCCAAATGGGAAATACATTGAGATGGTTCTACGCAGCGTGGCTCGTCTTTCGTGTGTGGGCCGGTCTCCAGGATCAAGACTCGGAGTAAAGGGTCTGCTGCAGCGAGACGGCCGGCAACCACACAAGCGGTGGTTCCCCCTGGAATGCATAGGTCGGAGTTAAGAGAGGGACTGCTAGTAGTATAGACATGTAGGGATGAAACAAACCTCCAGCGAATATGATATCGTATTCGTGAGTTGCTTCGGCCATGCTTGAAGAGGGGATTCGGGAGTCTCTCAGAGATATCACCCCACAATGGCACCCTATAACTTGGCTGTTATCAGTCTATATATACGGGTGCATGAGAAATGGAACGGACTACATGCGGTCCTGTCTGATGAGTGGCGCTTTACCCGGGATAACTATGAATGATTGAATGTATTTATTTGGCTAACTACATATTAAGCTTATCAATGAGCTCAGGTGGCGAATCCATCAAGGAAAAGGTGAAGACTCACTGGCACGAGGATGCGGGGCCCCATGATACCTTGAGTCCACGTGCACTCAAGCAATAAGTTACCCAAGTCTCCTGATGAATTTCGACTGCACGATCCCGAGAGCGGACTTGATTGGGACTGAACCAACTCAAGGAGGCTTACTTACTTGCTTTCCTGATGCGGATATATTTTCCCATTGGTACATGGATGTAATGACATTCACGTGACTTTCGAATATTGGAGTCTTGTCGAGGTATTCCCGTTCGATTCATGTCTTGACACGCTCGGACGCCCGCAGGACAACAACCATCGCGTTCCCAGCCTCAAGGCTTCCACGATCCGCTCAGCATATCTTGTTTATATTGGCAGATTGGCTTTTGTGTCCCACCTTCTCCCAGAGCATTGCGTGTATATCTCTTGCACTTCTCGAGTCTCGGGCTGGAATGCACTCTCCTAGCAAAGATTTCTGTTCATAGGTATGTGTATTTTCTTATACAACTACAGCTTACTGAGTCTAGCTCATAGGATCTCACTATTTTTCTCGAGTTAATATAACATCACCTTGCAATGACCAGCGTCAAACCACACGGGCGTCTCACCATTGGCACAGTTGCAGCCCGCAGGAAACCTGCACTTACGTATCAATCTCCGACTCAGAATACCGCAGTATTGCAGCCCGGGACCCTCTTTACACAGAGTGCCACCGCGCCTCCTCTACTATCGTCACCTCCAACTCGGCTCTCACCGTCGCCCGAGCCATCCCAAGGAAGCGCCATTATGGATAAATCAAGTCGTCATCATATGATCACTCCCCTCTTGCCATTGTATCACCCTTTCGGCCCGCTAGCCTTATCACTCCCAGATTTGGACCCGACTGCGTTCGGCTTGCCCGCGCCGGTGGCTGTATTCGATGATCCCACGCGTCGCTCCTCCAACCGCCAACGCCGACCGACCGCTAAGGTTCGTGATGCGGATGAACCCGCTACGACCCATGCTCCCTCGTTCGTCGTAGTGACACCTACTCTCGAATCCGAGGTCAGGGAGAAGTCAAGTCCGCGCCGGAGACGCGGAGGCGGCCCTGGTGGAAAGCGAAAGCGCAGGGAGCCAGAAGACGGGGATGCCACGTACCCTGCCAAACGGCCACGTAATCCAAGGTCTTCGGGGGTTACCTCGGTGTCAGGTGCACGTGCTTTAAGCAGGGAAGAGGGATCGCCTACGCTTTCCAATGGACACTCGGGGGCCTCACCTGCTCTAGAGGCCGGACGAAGTGAGCTTGCTGAAGAGAAGAAACCTGAGCGGCGAACGACCCGGTCGCGCAGAGTCATCGCGCGACGGGACTCGACCGCGAGTGAAGACACGGTGACGTCGGGTTCCCCGTCTGTGTCTGCGACCAATACTGCCGTCCCTCGGGTTACGTCTAGTGGAGAACCGATGGAAACGGACGAACCCGGAGCCAAAGACGCGCTGGACGATGCCCCTCCTGGAGTTGAATCCAAAAATGCAGAACCTGACGATGTCCCTGTTCCTGAGCAACAGAAAAATTAGTGGTACAAATGCACACTTGAGCGTCGCATGTGGTGGCATGTAGACGCGGCCGATACCATCACTCTCGTTTTCATGCTCTTGTATCGAGCACCATGGCTATTTCCCTCCTTCCAACACGATCATCATTTATATTGTATGTCACTCTAAACTATTCTCCTTGGCTCTTTTCTGTATATCAGTACCAGAATGAAATTGAACAGAGGCCCACACTCGGGCATGAAGCTACGAGGTGCCTGTATGTCGATCGGGTTCACCTAGCGGAATGAGCACCTCCGCTCAAGCTCCGATTCACGAAGATTTTTATCTCGCCCTGGGAAGGAAAGGTTTAGCGGCAAAATGGATACGTACCAGAACATGATCGAGAGATCCAAGGTGGGTGATTGTCAGATTGACATGGTAGGTGAACAGCAGGGGAGCTGATCGGTCACCAATGTCCAGGGCAATCACTGACTGAGACACAAACATAAAGAGGGATCTGCAAGAACACCAACCTGAGATCGGTGCATGCGGAGATGTCAGTCTGGTGACCAGACAGTCGAATGAGACACGCTGTCGAGTCATTCGAGGGTCAGGTCACCAGACAACGGCGGGAATGGAAGTGTGGTGGGCAGCGATTGGCAGTTGCGATGATTCGCGAGGGAGTCTCTCTCAAAGAGCCCTCTTCTATTCTGGTCACGGTGTGGAGTGGGATCGATGGTGATGTCCATTTGAGGCAGTACCAAAAGGGAATGACCGTCATCCCAAATGTCACCATATGGATCGTGCTCGTTCGGAACTGCAACTTCTTTCTTCGCGATGATCTCCCGACCGACTCGCCATGTGCATTTCAATCCCACCGCGCCCATTAAATCACTCGCTTCATCCTCCCTTCTCCCTCTCCCGCCCAATACATGGAGCAGGTCCCCTCTGCCACCCCGGGTACCCTCCCCCCCTCCCGCTCCATCGCATCTCGTTCGGACGCGTCTCTCGCTGGTCCGCTTTCTCTTTGCTTGTTTTTGCCCTCACTCACCCTCTCTAGGAAATGCTGCTCCCCCAGCAGGCGCTGCCGACCAAGATGCCCCCACTGAACCCGAACAGCCCGAACAGCCCGACCCTGTGCCCCCTCCTGCTCCACCCAGACCACCGCTGTACAAGCGTCGTTGGTTCATCATCACCTCCGTCGTAGGGGCCTGCCTCGGCATTGTCTTGCTGTTCGTCATTTTGTTCCCCGTCATCCGAGCCATCATCCAGGATGTCGTCAATAAGACCACCCTCGATATCACGACGGCTGGCATAACCAACCCTTCAAACTCTTCGTCAGTCTAGCCTTTTCACTTCCGCATCGGCCCTTACGTACTTGTGTCACAGATTCCAATTACTCATGCAGGGCACCGTACGTAAACCCAGTCCAGACTCGCTCCTCGAACACTGACATATTCCGTCAGGTCTACCATACCGGCATATTTTCTGCAGCCATCTCCTTCCCGACTCCCGTAAACGTCAGTTGGATCGACGGCTCCACAAAGGTTCCCCTTGGGTATATGCAGTTGTCCACTCTGTATGCCAGACAGAAGCGTGCCACGATAAACGATACAACCACCTTTTATATCACAGACCAAAATGCTTTTGGTCGTTTCACGTCTGCAATGATCACTTCTCAAAATTTTACATGGCAACTTGAGAGTTACGATCTCTCTGTCCAGGCAGAGAAATTCCCAACTGCTCATGGCATATCATTCAACAAGATGGTCACCATCAACGGCGCGCTCTATTTCTGGTTCTCTCTACCCCTCTCTGATCACATCCCTCACAGGCATCAACAATTTTGACGGAAATGTGCAGTTGGAGGATCTACAGTTGCCTAGTGATAATTTCGCAGGTGGTATCAACTTTGTCGCAGTCACGCAGCTCAACAACCCAAGGTCGGCTGATTTCTGATCTTACCAGAACAACAATTAAACGCTATCTTCAGTCCGTTCGCCCTCGATCTTGGAACTGTGGTTTTCGATCTTTCCTACCAAGGCGTTTATTTGGGCACCGGTACTGGGCCAAACACTCATCTGGTATACTTGATTCCCCTTTGACGCACCACGCACGCTTACACCTATCATTAGTCCCCGGGATATAATAACATCACGCTCATCGGCGTTCTTGTTCCACAAACCACACTTTATAACATCGCTGTGGTTTCTCAACTCTTCACCAATTTCCTCAACCATCAGAGTTCTCCTGTCCTTGCAACTGGAAAGTCCACAATCCAATCCGATGGAACAACGATATCTTGGCTCAGTCAGGGTATCGAAAGCCTTACGTTGACTATCCCATTCCAGTCTCCGGCGCCGATCAATCCAATTCAGTCCATTGATATTGGCAGTCTAGCACTCACATTCACACCAGAGACTGCATGGAATCCTCGGGCCGACAGCAACTCGGTTTATGCTTCTATGGGTAAAAGCAATGATCATGTTTTGGCGACAACTCACGAACGAGTTGGAATATAGTGCTTCCTTTTGGGTTCAACGTATCCATTTCTGCAATTCAGAACCAGTTCAACATCGTGAAGAATGGTTCGAATGTCGCTGGGCTTTTTACCGTGCGTTGAATGATATGTCTGTTCATTGGGGTCTTACTAACCTACTCGACATAGCCTCTCGGTGCTTCAACTTCGTCCGTCAGTATCTTGGGACCAACGGATACTCAGGGCAAGATCAATATCACTATTTCGGACGGGTTTCTCAATACGACGGACGCAGAGCATGGATCCTTTTCTTTATTCAGTAAGCCCAAGCTCTTATTTGCCAACAGCTCGCTCTTGACATCGTTTATTTAAAGACACGGAGCTTACGGACTCGCAGACCACCGAGTTTTTGATGGTAGGTAATTCGACCGCTGTAGCAAATACGAGTATTGGTCAGATCACCCTCGATCCCATCAAAGTCAATGTGACTACGAGTTTGACCGGCCTGCAAGGATTGAAAGGATTCACTACCATTGAATCCGTAGACGTGTTGGGTGGTACCCAGCAAGCGCTGAATCTTGGCATCGTTGGTCGGTAATGCAAACGCAACCCAAATGTTGTGCTCATTTCTCATCATAGTATCCATTGTCAACCCGTCGAACCTTCAGTTGGCCACGGGTGATTTGAGTAAGCTCTCCTAGATATCATCGCGAGAGTCACGAGTTTTATACGTTCGCTCAGTTTTTCAACTGTACAGAGGCAGTGCCGTTCTTGGTACTGCTCTGATGCCTAATCTGACGCTGTACATGGGGAACAATTCATTGACCTCGACATCGGATTTTGAGGTGACTTGGATTCGTTGCTTTCGTTCGCATGCACTTATGATATGGTTCTCCAGCCAAACAACAGCCCCCAGGGAATGCAAACACTCAACGATTTTGTTGGCGGTACTGGTGAGCGACTTCTTGATATGTTTTGGCTTTGAATTCAATCCTGTCATAGACGTCGAGCTTGCAATTGCTGGCTTCAGCGGCAGCACGCAGGTCGCCTCCTTGTTGCCCGCTTTCGAAAGCTTGAATATCACCGCGACTCTGCCTGGTTTGAAGTCGAGTCTACTGTCTAGCGGTTCATTGGAGAGTAAGTCCCAATGAACTCTAATTTGCTGACTTCTGATTATTCGTCAGTACTTTCAACAACCTTCCACCAGAACAATATTAGCCAAGTTACCGTGGATCTTGTCAATCCATTCACAGCAGGCTTTGAAATCACTCAGATCACCTCCTCTATTACATCTCACGGACTCGCTCTTGGTACCATTCAGACAGCTACCAACTTCTCCGCTGCTGGAAAGTCAACGACGACATCCCCTCCTCTGGACCTCAGCATGAACTCTGATCCTTCGACGTTGTTTACTCTTACCCGTGTTCTTGCCGTGCAGGCCGGCCTCGACCCGGCACCCTTGGACGGTATTGTGGCATTGGGCGGATACTCTTATGTTACAGCTACGAACGCAGACTCGACTCCAGTCAGTCGTAGGAGCAATATCTATACGTACGAGCATTCGGCAACCCGATTTCTTGCGCTGAACGAGTTCTTCCAGTGGTTTTGACCTACCCTCCTTCGTCGACACAGCTTTTAAGCAGTTGCGTTCTGATGTCGAGCTGTCTGCGGAACTTATGATTGGTACGTTGTCGTTCTTGCCACCGTCCTAGGATTCATGACTCTCGCGTTCAGGCGAATATACGACAACTCTGAATTACACTCAACTCAGCGTTCCAATTGCTACTGACAATAGTCTGAATCTCATCTTACCTGTGTTGGCGCAACCCATTGTGCAGAAAATTGTATCGGGATCTGTGCTTGGGTACGCATAATGATCATTAAGTGATTGTTTTTATTAAGCTCAGGGCTCAATAGCGTCAACACCGTTGTCATAACGAGTCCCCAGGAAACTTCTTTCGGTAATTGAGGGTTCGCCATAATTTAAACCCACCTAGCTAAACTGTTGCTTAGGGACTCAACTAAATGGAAGCATCACTAACGCAGGACCTTGTGAGACCGTTGCTCTGTGTATGCGGACGCATATATATACGTACTGACATTTCCTCAGTTGATGCCACTATCTCCTTTGGCAATGGTTTGGCCGTTTCTTGGAATGGCCAGGCTCTTGGAACGATGCATATGGATGATGTCAATCTCGTGGCCGATGTTGGGGCTATACTCAATGTCCAGACTACCTTTGAAGTGGCGGACGTCAACGTGCTCACCAGCTTTACCAAGGTGTTGCTTAACGAAGAGTCGTTCCAATGGGAAATCTCTGGAGAAAATCTCACTGGTAAGAGTCAATTTGGTCGCACATAAGTGGGCGCTCATTCATTCGAACAGTTAGCGCACTCGGTATGTCTTTCTGGGATGTATAACAGGAAACCTCTTCCAACCCGGTGTTGCAGGTATTCAGGTTCCAGGGATTACACTATCATCCAAGGTGGTTACTCTCAAAGGGTTCAATGGATTACAGGGTGGTGTTACAATCAACTCGTTCGACTTACCCGCCGATGACCCCTCGGGCGGCATCCAACTGACAATCCATTCTACAGTGACAAACGTGAGTAAATTATAGCCCATCAATTACCTCTGCGGCTAACGTTAGCACACTTTAGCCTTCGCAAGTCGGCATCGAGTTGAGTTCCATCGCTTTCAATACCTATGCTAGCGGAATCGAGATTGCTCCCGTATCGTCATCTTCGCCCGTTACGCTCGCTCCTCAGTCCACATCGTCGCTGCCTCTCGCTGGTCGGCTCATCCCACAGAACACTGCTGAGGGTTTGGCTGCTGTATCGGCGATTTTCAACAACTTCATCCAAGGAAAGGACAGCCAAGTTACAGTCCAAGGAGCAAGTGCTGGTCCGACTGATGTAAGATTGATAACAATGTTACTCTGCATGATGCTGAGGTTCGTCAAGGTCACATGGCTTAATGAAGGAATACAAACCCTCCAAGTCGTAACTTCATTACCCAACCAGGGCAAACTCGATATCATTCAGTCAATCGTCTTGGAGCAAATGGAGCTACTGTTCACGGAAGCCACAGCATACGATCCGATGTCAAGTAGCAATGCGACTACTGCTGCTTTCAGTCTCCCCTTCGCTTTCCCCATCGATATTACGTCGCTGTCACAGAACATCACGGTCGGCTTCAACGGACAATCGTTCGCCGAGCTTGTCATTCCCGAAGCTCCAAGCACTACCGATGTACAGTCTCGCATCATCTATCTGACCTTTTCGGACGTACCTTTCGCCGTTTTCGCGGATCAGTATTCCGTTTTTGATAACTTCGTTGCTGCGACTACCCTCGGGGACGTGCAAAGCCTTGCCTTATCAGGAGCTGCTAATGCAGCCGCCTCCACTGCTGTCGGGGTCTTGTCGCTATCAGACATCGAGTTCTCCGTCGATTCTTCCATTGCCGGTCTGCAGGGTCTCGTCGCTAAACCACCTACTGTGGCCAATCTGGATGTCAATCATGGGTATTCCGATCACCTCCTGATCACAGTTGACACAACTCTCTACAACCCCAGGTGAGTAGTAGTTAGGTTATTATCCGGTGTTCCGCATTGACGAGTGCCGCCGTCTAGTAATCTGACAATAGGTAACATTTCACGCGTCTTTCCCAAGTAAACCACTTACCATCCCTTCAGGTACGGGAGATGTTTCTTTCGTCTTGCAATTCGAGTGAGTGTGTTCAACTCCTTGTTTCTGGATCTTGATTGACAGGACAACCAGGGGCGAAACGATTGGGTCTGCTGATCTGGTGAGGGCTTTAGGCTCGTGTTGATGTCAGTTGTCTTGATTTCTTTGTGCAGAGTAACATGGTCATACAGCCTGGTTCTGTTAATTACCCAACCGGTAAGGATATTCCACAGGATAAAGCCCTAGCATTCACGGATTTCGCCACACTAGACGTGCTGTATTCGCCGCAGGGTAGTTCTCAAGTTGCCGCGGGTCAGACGATGTTGGAGAACTATCTTCAAGGAATCGAATCCAACACGGTCATTTTTGGAACAACCAGTTCTACTCCGATTGGATCTTTGCAACTTGCGCTATCACAGATCAAACTTTCCCCTGTCACCATTCCCGCGTTGCAACAGAACCTCATCAATACCGCCACTCTGGAATTCCCAACCGACGTCGCGCAGACAGGAGTCGCCTCTACCTCTTTCACCCTTGCAAATCCCTTTACAGCAAGCATTAACCTACTCCAAGTCACGGCTACGGCGACATTCCAGAATTTGACTGTTGGCACTATCAATAACGTCGATCTATCTTCGAATCCGATCCACGCGGGCGGTCACAGCAACATTACATCGCCAGCTCTTCCGTTCAATTTCAACCTAGATCCATTGACGATCATCGAGTTGATTGGCATTTCAGCGCAAGAGCATAATGTGGATCTTGGTCCTTTGTCGCAGCTGTTCCAACTGGTTATTGATAACCCTAATTTCCATCCACCTGTGCGCACCTCGAGTTGTAGTTTTGTGCTCGTTGATGTTTACCGGTTGTCCTAGGTCAATACTTCGGTCGATACTAGTGCCCCAACTTGCGTTAGGTAAATAACATCATGTCGATGCTGGTGTTTGCTCATTTTTTCTATCCAGCGGGAACCAGTTTGATTTCAATGATGCTATTCTTAACGCCTTGAAAGGCCTCCAAGTTGATCTGGCAGTTGTCTCCACGCTGAAATTGGACGACTGTAAGTTATTTATTCGCTTGGCCCTTCGGATTCTCATATTCCGTTACAGATGCGACGAGTCTGTCTTTCTTGCAGAAAGGGGTGACAGCGATAGTAATAGCGATCACCCTTCTGGATAACATGCACTGACCTTGATATTTTCAGACCGACCAGACTGTTCTATATCTCATCGGAGCCGTTGCTGCGCCAGTAGCACAAGATCTGGTGAACGGTGCTGTCCTTGCTTTCTCTGAGGCCACCATCACGTACGTCTCCTTTCCATGGCTAGTAGTACAATCGCTTACCGCCGCATAGGAACATCTCGAATGACGGTTTTGACCTGGCTCTCCAAGGCTCCTTGACGAACATCGGGCCACTCGATGCGCTGATTGAATTTGTTGATCCGGTCACGTATGTGGAGTATATTCGCCGAGAGTATACAACTAACGGCCACTCTAGCGTAAATTGGCAAGGCAATGATATTGCAACCATTTCGCTCCCTCCTGGTGAGCTTTGTTACATGTGTTCCTCCTCTGACTTTATTCAAACCTGATTTATAGTCTGTGCTGCTGCCAACACTGGTGTTCTAAATTATGCCGCGCAAGGAACTCTGGTCATCACCGACCAGACACAGTAGGCCATTCCGTAGTGCCTGTACTCACCCTGCTGAACCTCTTGTGCAGATTCACCGCGTTTGCCACCTACTTGCTCCACAACCCAAGCTTTGACTGGATCATTTCTACATCTACCCTTCGCGTGACTGCTCTTGGCACGATCTTTGACAATGTGTCCTTGACGAAGACCATCACATTGAAAGCCTTCAATAACTTGCCTGGAGTGACCATCAGCAATTTCCAGCTTCCATCTGATGATCCAGCCGGAGGTATCACGATTAGCACCGATTCACTTATCCCGTCACCTGCTCGTACGTTTTGCGGTATTGACTTTTTATTACTCTCCTGACGCCTCTCGCAGAGCTTGGTATTGATATGGGCACTGTCACATTCCAAGCATACTTCGACAACACCCTGGTTGGACGTGAGCTGTTCTACTCTCTGACCTTTATACACAAACTTAGAGGAGATGGTTCTTTAGCATTGACTGCCACAGACCTCGTGTTGCCTCCCGAAGGACAAGTAACTTCACATCTCGCGGGCCGCATGGTTCCTCAGAGTGGCAATGGCCTAAATGTAATCGGCCAGCTGTTCTCGGGGTATCTCGCAGCGGACAATCTTACATTAAGTGTTACGGGAGAATCAGTTCAACCTGCGGGAGCAAGTTCACCCGTCACCTGGTTGAGCGATGCATTCAAGACCCTTACTCTTGTAGTCACCCTTCCTGGCCAGAAGTTCAATGTGAGTGCTGTAGTGAGAAGTTAGTTTCCCTCGATCGTTCAACCCTTGAATAGATCATCCAATCCATTACCCTGGCGGACCTGAGCCTAGTCATGGAAACCCAGCAAGAAGCATTTGCTCCGTTGTCGGGTTCGAACAACACTGTAGCAGAGTACAAGAATCCCTTTGGCTTTTCTCTACAAGTCATTCAATCCGCGGTTAACATGACTCTTGGTGCAGGAGGCGTATCTGCTGCATCAGTCAGTACGTTGGTGTTTTTCAGTGATGACATGGCTGACGCTCGAACTTAGCTCAACCTCCCATCGTCGAATACCGTCGGAGGCGTCTCTACGGGGAATCTTGCATCTCTTCCCATCAGCTTCCATAATGTCCCTCTTGTGTCACTGAATGACGCTGCGTTCGAGGCTATGTTTGCTGAGGTTACTGATAAGAGTTCCGCAACCTTCGACCTCAGTGGTACCGCCGATGTGACAGCAAAGACATCCATTGGTGATGTACCTATCTCAGGCATTCCGTTCGATGTTACCTCCGCCTTGCAAGGCAGGTCAATCGTTCTACGATCGACATCTGTTATCTTATCACGTTCAACACAGGTATCAACTCTCTTGGAGGCAAGGCTGCCATCAACAACGTGACCATCACGGGTAGCGGCGGAACTAACGGTGATCAGTATATCATTTCGCCACTCACCGCGGTGATGAATAATCCTTCGAACATCTCACTTTCGACGGTGGATGTTACCCTTCCCGTATACTACGAAAACGCGATGATTGGACGCGCTGCATTCAACGTTAGTTGACGTCCCACACAAGGTTTTTCCGTGCTGAACAAAGTTTTGTTCAGACGTTCAACTTGGTGCCCGGCGAAAACACCATGGTTGGAGAGTTCCAGTACGAACCTGCTGATGCGAACAACACGATCGCCGAATCATTCTTGACAAGCTTTGTGCAGTCTGGGGACGTTCTTTCTTTGACCGTGCAAGGAGACAGCGCTAGCTCCCCCTTTACTTCGCTGAATCCTGCCCTTGAAGGAGTGACGCTTCAGACTAGCGTGACCGGTGAGTATAGCAAACGAATCCGTGCATGCGTACTGATGCTTCCCTCGAGGATTGAATGTGCCGCCTATTATTACTCATTTGTATGCCACCGTTTCCGCGTCCACCTTGATCACGAACGAGGTCCAGCTGAGCTTCGACGTGAGAATTCATTTATTAGCCGGTGCATGCGAGCCACTGATTAACGCACGCATCAGATCTACAATCCTCTGGGGGCCGATCTCGTCATTGAATACGTTCAAGCGGATGGTCTCGTTAACGGAGAGATATATGCTCATTTTGACCAGGCATTCAGCAACTTTGTCATTCCACCGGGCCAGACGGTGAACAGCGGCACGTTCTCAAACGTGATTCTTACTCAGGGTGTGGGTGGATCTCTCGAAATCATCACATTGGGATACATGGACGTTCAAGCCGTTTCGACCGCACGGTATGTTGGACTAGTGTCTGACATTCCATCATCAAAGTTCACTTACCGAAAACTGACAGAATCGCCACAAACGGGTACCAGATTCCATGGTTGCACGTTAACCAGATGCATGTTCCGACGGATTATATTTTCGCCCTTCTCTCCTTTGCAGATCTATCTTCGGCAGTTCAGTCAACGACTGCTTCCTCCTCTCCCTCCAGCACTAACAAGGCATCCACCTCGTCGTCTTCATCTACGGAAGCCGCCACCTCAACTTCCACCAGTGCTGGAAACTCGACACATAGCTGAAGTACATATTTCCACGATGCTGTTTTCTCAAGTGTTATCTTGCTCTTACACTTATCCCCTCGTTAGTACACTTTATAAAATTGAACTTTGGCCCTTCTTTTTCTCGCATACCATCCTTTCAAGCTTGCTTGACACCTTGATACCAACCTTTTTTTGTACTTGATTGGGTTGGTGTGTTGCTGCAGACGTGTTGAGCGAGTGATCTCGGGTGTGAACGAAATTGCTGATAATGTGTATTGGAAACGTTGATCTGTCCGAGGTGCGGCGAGTGGAGGCAGCGATGTGAGACTTTGTAAATTTAGTGCTCCGTCGGCGGGTGCGCCGAAAATAACTCGCTCTATTCTAGGTCAGTCCCGTGACTCAGCAGTCACAGCCTGGAGCCGGAGCGAACCGGGAAGCGTCACTGGTTTCGTGGCAGGCACCTGTAGCAATAAACAGCTCAAAACCGAGCAGGACTGGATTGATAGGACACTTGGATACGGGGGCGGAAAGACTCGCGTAGAGCATCGGGAGATTATGGGATGCTCCTGCCACTGGGGCAGTGGCTAGCGAGCGGTATAAAGCGCCATTGTGTTTTGTTGCCCCTCAATCGTCCCCTCCGACACCCCCGGGTGAGTATCTCGGCTCCTTACCCGAAACGCGCGGATCATATCCACATAAATACCTCTCTGACGCATCCATCCAGTTTGTTTTGCACCCTCCATCGTACAACATGGTTCTCACTCACCAGACCCCCTACGTTACCCCCCACATCCTCCACCGCCACTATGCACAATCCTGTGACAACGAGTTCTCCAGCAAACGTGAGCCGATTACCTTCCTTTCGTGTCGCGTGATCTCATCTCATTCCCCACCCCAGTCATCGGCCGTGACCTCGAGTATTTCTCGCAGGCCGGTTTCGACATGGACCGCATCCAGCTGAAGCGCAACGCTCCGGTCGCACAGCTGTATGAAGATGCCATCCGCAACGAAGGCGCTATCATCTCCTCTTCCGGTGCCTTGATCAATTTCTCCGGTAAGAAGACGGGCCGAAGCCCCAAGGACAAGCGCATCGTCTACGAGGAAACCTCCAAGGACGAGATCTGGTGGGGTTCCGTCAACATAAAGATGGATGAGCGTGAGTCACCTCTCTCGTCCGCGAGCTCTCCCTCATCTATCTTCCTCTTAGACACCTTTGAGATCAACCGCGAGCGTGCCATTGATTATTTGAACACCCGTGACAATGTCTACGTCTTTGATGGCTTCGCGGGGGTGAGGTCTCTCCCACTCTGTCCTTTGCCTACCCCGCTCATCTTCTTTGCAGTGGGATCCCAAGTACCGCATTAAGGTCCGGGTCATCTGTGCCCGTGCTTATCATGCTCTGTTCATGGTCCGTCTTCCGTAATTCGGCTGTCCGTGTCCGCCAGTTAACCACGTTCCAGAATAACATGTTAATTCGTCCCACGGAGGACGAGCTTGCCAATTTTGGCGAACCAGACTTTATCATCTACAATGCTGGACAGTTCCCTGCGAACCGTTTCACAAAGGGCATGTCTTCTACCACCTCCGTGGAGATCAACTTCAAGCGTATGGAGATGGTTATTCTTGGTACCGAATATGCAGGTGAAATGAAGAAGGGCGTCTTCTCCGTGATGCACTACCTTCAGCCTGTCAAGTTTGGCCAGTTGTCCCTCCATTCATCCGCAAACGTGGGTATGGACAAGGGCGATGTGACGCTCTTCTTTGGTCTCAGCGGCACTGGCAAGACCACCCTTTCGGCCGATCCCAACCGACTGCTCATTGGTGACGATGAGCATGTTTGGTCCGACACTGGTGTTTTCAACATCGAAGGTGGTTGCTATGCCAAATGTATCAACCTTTCCAAAGAGAAAGAGCCCGAGATCTATAATGCCATCCGCTTCGGTTCAATCCTCGAAAACGTCGTGTACAACCCCGCTTCCCGCTTTCCGGACTACGATGACGTCAGCATCACGGAGAACACCCGCTGTGCCTATCCTATCGAATACATTCCGAACGCAAAGGTTCCATGCATGGTCGACAGGCAGCCCAGCAACATCATCATGTTGACCTGCGACGCATTTGGTGTCCTTCCACCAGTGAGCAAGCTGTCTCCGGAGCAAGCCAGTTACCACTTCCTTGCTGGGTACACCTCGTAAGTCTGCTTGTGTTGGTAATTGTGGCATAGTTGTTGACTCGAGAAAATAGAAAGACTCCAGGTACTGAAGATGGTGTGCTCGAACCGATCCCGACGTTCTCCACTTGTTACAGTGCTCCCTTCATTGTTCTCCACGTACGTTGTCATCTCCTACTTCCTAGGTTGGTTCTGACCCGACGAATAGCCGAGCCGTTACGCTGAGATGCTGGCAGGCCGGATGTCAAAGCACGATGTGCCCTGCTGGTTGATCAACACCGGATGGACCGGTGGCAGGTTCGGCACTGGCAAGCGCTGCCCATTGAAGTATACTCGCCGCATTGTCGACGCCGTCCATTCTGGTGAACTCCTCAATGCCGAATTCGAGACTTTTGATGTTTTCGGGCTTCAAATTCCCACCAGCATCGAAGGTGTTCCTCGCGAGGTTCTCAACCCCCGCCTGGCTTGGGCTGACAAGGAAGCCTTTGAGAGAGAAGTTCGTAAGCTCGGAAGCATGTTCCAGAGGGCGTTCAAGTTGTATGAAAGTGATGTCCAAGAGAACGTCAGACTTGCAGGGCCAAGGTTGGATTAGTTTCAGTTGGTTTTTATAAGGGGATTTAGAACCCACTCGAGTATGTTGATATTCAAAACTCGGTGTTCGGACATTCGTTCTCTCCACCTTATTTAAATAATGTTCTGTACACCGTAGATTCCGCCTTTGTTCTGGAGTGGGTAGACTGAGAATACAACTATGTATTAATTGTTGAACAACGTATGTCTCCGGTCTATCGTCTATATCAGTCAGCAAACCACACAGCCTTTACTAGGGTCATCTAGATATTCCCGATCAGACACGACAGACCGGGGTGGTTGCTGATACTCTCTTGAAATCAGGTCCCAAATCTCCTGCTGCGAAGCCCATCTGCGATGGTGGGAGGACAGGCATGTGATGCATACATGGCCATCGAATACTAACCCCAGGTCCCTTAGCACCCTCTCGTTGTCTTGCCACCATGTCTCCATAGTTGGCTGTTGTCTCTCAACGTGAGTCAAGGCGATCACCACCGGGGTGGCAAGCTCACGCGTCGCGCGGCAAAAGATTTTGTAAGCTCTCGACATGCCCTCGTGAGCCCTGCTTCCCCGGACACAGAGCACGAGGAGGTCGAGCTCCCTATGACGACGTCTTTCCTGGAGGAACCTCGTGATGGAGTCCTTCGTCGAGGATGACGCCCGCCTGAACAACCTCAGACGCGATGGTTTGTTCAAGCCCGGGGTATCCCACAATCTGTACGTCCTTCCCTCGATCGATACCTCGTAGGAAGCGAAATTGACCGTGCATGGCATAGCATCAGGAGATACCACGGCGTGATCGTGACCTGCGATGAGGTTGATGACAGAGCTCTTGCCTGAGCCGGTCTCTCCGATGAAGACGACGTGGCGTGTGAGTGTCTGTGAGATGGGTTAGCGTAAGATGAGGGTGACGAGTTCGCTCGGACCTGCGCCGTTGTTGCCAGCGTTCCCGTATCAGGGGGATTCGTTGGTTGGGCTTGGGATTGCATTCGACGGGGGCTCGATTGGGACGCTGGGATGGTGTGTTTGATTATCCTTTCCAAATGAACGAAGAACTTGAACGCGTTCACGGCAGTGTCCTCGACCGGATCACAAAGTGCGGGTAGGTGGTACTGGCATGAGTCTGTCTTTGCTGTCAAGGGTATATTTCAATTCCCTCCGGCTTGGCGCTAGATTGACGCTCATAATCAGTCGAACGGGAAATGCGACGCCCATCGTATCCCACCCTCATTTTCGCACGTACAGACGCAGTCCCCATAAGGCCTGTGGAGTACCTGGTGCCGATTTCATGATAGCTATCTAGCCTGATGTAAATGGCGTATACCCCTTGCCCTGGATTGATCCATGTATAGTTTGTGGTTATCACTCTCTGCAACAACGCTGATTCACCCAGTTCGGTTAACTGGCTATGTGCTCAGCAAAACGTGCAGTTACATTAAGAGACGATAAGAGTCAACCGGTGGCTCCAAGTATCATATCGACAAAAATACTATCACCTTTAACTGGGCAGTAGAGTGGATACAAGATACGTCCAGACAACCCAAGTCCATCCTCTCAGTTCCTCTTGTTTTCCAGCAGGGAGCTGTGGGGTATTCTCGCACTGATCGCGAGGAATGCAATTCCGGGATATCAGGTTCCGGACGGCGTCCTGTGAACTAGCTCGGCGTGTACGAGCGAGTGCAGGGTCGCGGGGATCATCATCGATGGAGGTAATGCATGCGTGATCAACAAATTCCATGCCATGATTTAAAAGGTCAACGGCGTTCCTGTGCCACCAATTCTCCATGTCCCCACGCGAGTTCTCCAGGCCGGTTACGACGATGACTATGGGGACGGGGCTTTCATGGGTCGCTGAGCGTACTGATCGGTAGTGACGGACCAGCGCTCGTGTGGCTCTGGAGGCGCGGACGCAGTAGATCAAGAGGGATGGTTCATTCTTTTTGAGGCGATTTCGGAGGACCGTTTTCAAGTTCCTTTCTGTGATGGCGGCTCGGAAGAGTCCAAAAGTACCTCCATCGAGACCGGCCGTGTCCCATAGCTTGTACTTCTTCCCATTGATGGTTACATCGTATTGTTGAGTGCGGGTGGTGCATGCATCGGCGTCTGGAGAGGTCTTTGCGACCTGCGACCCGACGACAAGGTTGATGATGGAACTTTTTCCTACACCACACTCGCCAAAGACGATCACGTTTTGCACGGGGCCCGATTCTCGCTAGAGAGGTTACATAAATACAGACCACACTCGAGTGAAGATAATCGCGAAACGTTTCACGAACCATTAGTGACATCAGGCTAGGGTACCCGGTGCTCGAAAACGCCTTCTAGCGAGGTGGAACGCGAAGATCGAGCTGGTAAAAGTGTAGTGGCTCGGATTGTTAAACTTGGCGTCAAGACCATGCCCTCTCAACACTCACCGAACATTTTAGTCCCAACACGTTGGTGATAAAGCATGGGGTCACGGTGGTGTGGCTGTCATGGTGTGCATGAGGCCCTTCAAATGAAAATGCCCATGATGAGAGTCGTGCCATCACCGACCATACCACTGCGAATCTAGAAACAGCTCAGCGACCCACAAGACATGGTACTTGGATGTTTACCAAGATTTGCCTCTGTCCCGGTGCGGGGGATTAAAATTGCTGTGGTATGCACGACAAATAAGGCTGAACCTTTTTTGATAGTCACCAAGGTTGGCCCAGGGTTGCCGGCCTTGCTTGCCCCACGAGGCGTTTCAAATCTGGCTGCAGCGTCATCAAGGTGGGATTCTTCGCTGAGCGGCTGATGGACACGTTGCAATACATCAAGTAGGTCTTACCCAATTCCACTTTGCGCTGTTTCAAAGTCACATAATATTAATCATGAATCCGTGATAGTCCCCAAGTTTTCTTGTCCCCGAGGATGAGGACTTGATATCATGAGCATCCATGGACAACCAATTATCCGAGGGGATCCTTTGGGGCTTGACCCTGTTGATATGATAAATTTGGGCGTGACCAGTCTATAATCCACTCGACGGACGCCTATCGATCGGTGTATTGGCACAAGCCGCATTGTCTGCCATGAGGCAGCACAAGCAGCGCTGACTGCCTTTGAAACGTTTCTAATCCAAACCTCCATTCAAGTCCCTCTGCAGAAACCGTGATTCTCTCAGTCCGTCCTTAACGATGACTTCGGATTTGTTCACTTCGGGGGTATCCAAGGTAAAAATCTCGTTCCCATGAATTGTTGTCGCCACCCTCGTTGATAGTTCGCCATCTGGGTTGCGTTCGCTCTAGGTGAAGGCTATACTTCCGTTCCAGTTCCGTCAGACGGTATCTACGGCGAATCAGGGGGATGGGTCGCAGTCTTCTGGGAAGCAAACATATCCTTCCAAGACCCTTTCCCGTTCCTCTACAAACATGATGATAGCTGGGAGCGCCGAACCCAAAAGTGATCAAGTGGCCGGTAATGTTCGAGCGAACGACCGTCTTCGAGTAGGACTCACGAGTGCTTTACCCAGGACATGTATCATCTCTCGGGGATTCATCGTTCGCAACGCAGCCCACCACCGTCAACGTCGTACTTTTCGGTGAAACCGGTGTCGGGAAGAGTTCTGTCATTAATCTCATCGCGCGGAAAGACATTGCAAAAGTCTCATCGGACGTCAACGGTTGCACGATGCAATCCACACGCTACTCTATCTCGTTCGATGACATGAACTTCGCCATATTCGATACCATCGGCCTCGAGGAACCCCAAATGGGGGTCAACGGCTACTTGAAAGCTATTGAAAGAGCGTACGAGCTCGTCGCGAAACTGGGTGCTGCTGGCGGCATCCACCTTTTGCTGTTCTGCATGCGCGGGGGAAGAATAACGGCGACTACGCAGAGCAACTACCGATTGTTCTGTGAGTGCCTCTGCAGCACAAAGGTACCCATAGCGCTCGTTTTCACCGGCCTGGAGAGGGAGGTGGAAATGGAGGACTGGTGGACGCGAAACAGAACTCATATAGAGCACTACGGTATCAAGAGCGATGGCCATGCTTGCATTACGGCAGTCCAGGATGACACTCCCGGAGAAGATCTCAAGTACACAGAGTCGCAAAAGAGGATACGCGAGCTGCTGAAAACCTGCGCTCTCAAAAACGAGGCCTTTTTACCGGAACCACACTCTTGGTTCGCCAAGCTTGGGAGGGGGATGAGGAGTTTCATCGAGAAGCGCAAGAACCCGAAGAGGAAGGATGTTATGAAGGTATTGACGCATCGTTGCAAACTGGACCCGGACACCGCAAGGAAGATCGCAGATATGATGGAGAAAGACGATGCGCAGTCGGCGGACGAGCCGGCGGATGGTGAAGGTGGGCATAATCCAGAAGCGAATCCTGATGACAAGGATGTGAGAGAGGTTGCGAAGGAGAACGCTGTGAACGACAATCCTCCGCCGAACGAGCTAAGCGATGCCAAAATAGAGCCTCATGTCGATGGGATGGAGGAGAGGATTGAGAAGGAGGCTGCGAACAAGAGCTTGGTGAAAGCCCATGTCCTGCCGAACCAGCTAGGCGATATCAAGGCTGAGCCTCGTTTCCCTACGACGGAGAGGGAGGATCGGGGAAAGCTTCCGAGGAGGAAAGCAGCGATGGACGATAGCTTACGGAACCAGCCAGGCGATGTCAAGGTTGAATCTCGTGTCTCGCTGATGGAGGGGGAGCATCAAAGGAAGGTTTCGGCGAAGAAAGCGGCGGAAGAGGAGGTCCTGCAGAACCAGCTAGGCGATCCCAAGGCCGAGTCTCGTATCACTGTGACGGAGGGGGAGGATCAGAGAGCGTCTCTGAGGAAGAAAGGGGCGATAGACTATAGCCTGCGGAACCAGCTGGGCGATGTCGAGGCTGAATCTCGTATCTCTCTGATGGAGGCGGAAGATCAGAGGAAGGTTCCGACGAAGAAAGCGGCGGCAGAGGATGTCCCGCAGAACCAGCTAGGCGATGTCAAGGCCGAGTCTCGTACCACTGTGATGGATGGGGAGGATCAGAGAAAATCTCTGAGGAAGAAAGGGGTGATGGACTATGGCCTGCGAAGCCAGCTAGGTGATGTTAAGGTTGAATCTCGTGTCTCGCTGATGGAGGGGGAAGATCAGAGGAAGGTTCTGACGAAGAAAGCGGCGGCAGAGGATGTCCCGCAGAACCAGCTAGGCGATGTCAAGGCCGAGTCTCGTACCACTGTGACGGAGGGGGAAGATCAGAGAAAATCTCTGAGGAAGAAAGGGGTGATGGACTATGGCCTGCGGAGCCAGCCAGGTGATGTTAAGGTTGAATCTCGTGTCTCGCTGATGGAGGGGGAAGATCAGAGGAAGGTTCCGACGAAGAAAGCGGCGGAAGAGGATGTCCCGCAGAACCAGCTAGGCAATGTCAAGGCCGAGTCTCGTATCACTGTGATGGATGGGGAGGATCAGAGAAAGCTTCTGAGGAAGAAAACGGCGATAGACCATGGCCTGCGGAACCAGCTAAGCGACGTCAAAGCCGAGTCTCGTACCTCTCTGATGGATGGGGAGGATCGAAGAAGGCATCCGAGGAAGAGAGCGGTGAAGGGCGATGACGTTGGGGCTGAGCCTCGCATCGATGGAGGGAATGATGGCGTGCAACACAAGAAGTATGGGAGCGGTGGAGATCTACGTCTGGGTGCGGCCGTAGCAGAGCAGGTAAAGCAAGCCGATACCGAGAAGAAGTCCGTTTCATCGTTGTTATTTCCACAGAGGTGGGGTGTCGGTTCCCAGTCTTGACTACATTCTTATAAATGTTGTGTACTATATGTAACTCAATTTTCACCTCGAGCTCATTCTCCCGAGTAAACACTACCGTCCACAGACACCACTGGACCGATGACTACAGTTGTTTATTCTTACGTAAACGTAGGGACGACTGTTCCCTACTTATCTTGGCCCGTCCAAGGGTGGAGTACTACATTGTAAGATACGACTCAAGTTCACGTTGCTCGGACGCGAATGCATGCACAGCAGTTCGGATCGATCGGCACCACTGTTACCCCCCAAAGCCACATATTTGCTTCAATAGCGAAGTCAGTAAGGAGAGAATATCCGAAAACCGTCCCTGGTATCCATGTCCACAAAAAGCCCAAGAACTAGATACGTCCAGTAAAGAAAAACCTGCCATGTCTACAGAACTTTTGGAACTTGGTTAACTTTTCCTCCGATCTTATCAGACACTTCTCCTCAATGAGGGCGGCCAAGGCTTCGTCAGCTACTTCTACCATCCCCTTTGAACTATCAGGACCAGGATAGTAGGTCGGATTGGCAATTATCTCCCCGTTGTGTGAGGACGACAAAATCCTCCACATCTTAGCCGCAGCCTCATGGTTGTCGAGTCCTCTGAAAACGATGATGGTCGGACACGTCTTTCCACCAAACGATACGTAGAACTGCTCAAGAGCGGTCCACGTCCGGTCCGGCTCAGAATCTGCATCAGCGTAAAAGAGGAGAAGATCCGACCGCTGCATCGTTTCCGCGTGAAGTTTTGACTCCCCAAGAAGTTGGACGTCAACATAGAGACGTTTATATTTTTGGTCACTGATACAGGTTGCTCCGGATTCTGCCACGGTTGGGAAGAGATGGGCCCGATTAACTTGCTCTGTGGCGTCACAGATCACGACCAGAGGTGCCACCGTTTTCTCCGCTGAGCGGAGTAGAGCGCGAGCATCAGGTAAGGAAGCAGAAATCAACGATTCTTCGTCCGCTCTCCAGGTTACGTTGCCGAACGTCGCTCGTACGAGATTGCGAAGCACATCTCGAGACTGCTCCAGTCGGTTTTGAATGGCGGGGTGGTCGCTACGTATCGTGGTGACGCATGCGTGGGCGTCGAACCGCATGCCATGTTTGATTAAATCTTTTTCATGTTCGGTCCACCACGCTTCCATGTCTCCTTCAAAGTTCTCCAGCCCAGTAACGACCAAGGCCACCGGAACTTTCTTGCGACATATTGCGGCGTAGAAGATATTATAGTTCCGGAGTAGCGTTTGCCTGACCCTGGCACCGCGGACGCAGTATAGAAGTAGATCGATGCCATCCCATTGAGTTATCTGGCGGAGGAAAGCCTTGAGACTCCTTTCGGCTTGTGCAGCCGGCACAGTCCCTTCAGCCCCCTCGTCCAGTCCGACGGTGTCCCAGAGATTCACACTGAGACCGTCGAGAAGGACCTGGTAGGACTGATACCGAAACGTGCACCCGGTAGCGTTATTCGAAGTCCGGGTGATATCCTTCCCTGCAATCATGTTGATGACTGACGACTTTCCAACGCCGCTTTCGCCAAATACAACGACATTTCGAGCTCGAAGCTTATTTTTATCAGCAACGAGTTAGTTAAGTAAAGATCAAAGGGTTAGTACCACTTACATCTGGGTCTTGCATGAGAGCAGAGAACGGGGGGAAAACTGATTCGCAAGCGCTCTGCGCACACGAATCCAAGGATTCAGGGATAGGGACAGAAGTTCCCGGGATAGCCAACCTATCAAGGCGCCGTCGCATGTCCTATAAAACGTCGACAATTAGCGATTTATAATGGCGATTTATAAAGTGCTAACGTCTACAACCTGTGGTTCTTTCAGTTCCGAACTAACAGGTTGGTCATACAGCTGAACGTCGACGTCCTTGGATACTGGTAAATAACACGGCTGTTAAGAACCGTACTGCATACAATCACTTACTGGTAGGGATGATGCCTCATTCTTTGGTGCAGGAAGACTCTGTTCGCCAAGTATGTCAATGTTCGTGGCCATCTAGAAGTTGTGGTTTCTGGGGTTTGCACACGCTGCGGACTCGTACTTGCCAGTGGTCCAATACGGTTCAACGAGGCCGACGCATGGTAAACGCGACCCCATCGAGGTGACGCATGTGCGTGTTCCAATTCAGCAGGGTCCAAGACCTGAGCCGCACATTTTGCTCACACACACATCAACAACTCGATAAAATGAACACAGCATCGAATGCCCAACGCATCCTGGCTTCGGCGCGCCATTAATACGACCATCGCTCCAATCCCTTGACCCTCAGGTGGCTAGTCCAGTATCACACACGAGGAGTACTCATGTTGGTCGGCAACTCATACTGACCCCTGAGAAGCGAAGCCTGTAATGCCTTGCGAAGATAACTGATCAACCTCGAGAACGTCTTCAGCGGGTTCCTTAAGCTTTCCCCAAAGTATTCATTCATCTCAGCTAGTCTCCTCGCAAGCAGAACCCAGGTATTTGCAAGCCTGGTGCATTTGCATGAGATTTCCGAACTGACAAACTAATGCACAGCACTCCATGTCTTCACGCGATGTCGCTCAAAATATCGTCATATTCGGAGAAACTGGTTCGGGAAAAAGCTCGCTCGTTAACCTCATCATGGGTCAGCAGGTCGCTGCGACATCTTATGGTACCGACGGGTGTACCCTGGATTCCACCCTATACGAAACCGATGTCGGGGAATACCATCTCCGTGTCTATGATACCGTGGGCTTGAACGAGCCCCAACTAGGAGCCGAACATTATCTCGCCGCAATCGAAAAAGCTCACAGGTTGATAACTTCCTTGAACGATGCCGGCGGTGTTCACCTGCTCGTGTTCTGCGTTCGGGGTGGCAGAATCACCGCGACCACCCAACACAACTACAGACTGTTCTACGAATTCCTTTGCTGTCGCCGAGTCCCCATCGCACTCGTCATCACAAACCTGGAATCCGAGACACCGATGGAGCGATGGTGGCAACGGAACTCACATGAGTTCACCAAATTCGGCATCAATTCCGTAGCCCATGCGTGCGTCACCTGTACGCCGGGTTATGGAAACATGTATGCAGACAAATATGAAGAATCCAAGACAATAATTTCGGATCTCCTTGCCAAGTGTGCTACGCAACACGCTTACACCGTCGACACTCGAATTTGGTTCACCAACTTCTCAATCTATCTCAGACGGTTGGTCTACTCTCAGCACGTCCACAACAGGAAGCAAATGGTACGCATGTTGGTGTCACGTTGTGGGATGAGTCGGGATGATGCAGAAGTCGTGATTCGCAGGGTAGAGCAGGGTGGTTGGGAGAAAAGCCGGCAGAGTGTGGTACGATGTACAATCCAGTAACTGCATGTAAGTTATGTACACCTCAAATCCTGGATCTCGTATTCACTATCTCGAGCCCCCTCACGTCATGGACACCGAAGTTCTACGTCTCCATTGTCACTCTCCAATGTGTGTATAGCTTACCTGAGAGGACGCAAGATTACCATCCATCGAGCCCACAAAGTCGCGCCCATGATGCGAACGTGTGTCAGATCTGTCTATTTCGGATACTGATGGACCGGCGTAAATTACATCAAATCGGCACGCCCAGACCTCCTGACATCAACGAGGCGTTGTGGGAGAAATAGCCAATTTCCTCGTAATCCGCGAGTGACGATGCGGTGAGATCGATCGATCTGAGCACCACAAGTCCTTCGCCCGCGACCAAGGGGAGACATATCATCCAAATTGTCCGCTCGACTCGTTCCTTACCCCACTGCAGCCCTTCCTCCTCCAGTACTTTCGTCTTTGCCTTCCAGGACTATTTCCGACTTCACATTCGCGTTGCACCCGCTTCGTCTCGGTAGAAACAGCCATGGCGAAGTACGCCATTACCCCCGTGCGCCACCGGGATGAAGAAGACCCAGTATTAAAGAAGAGTAAGGTCGGAATCCATCTCCCATGCTGGTGGCGACCGAGACTGAATGTACCATTGTGTCGCCCCCCAGACCCTACCCATGCCGTTGACTAGCGAGCTTCAGCCGATTCAACCGATTCAGCGCAGATCCAACGTTGTGCTCTTCGGAGAAATGGGAGCTGGCAAAAGTTCGCTTGTCAACCTTATCCTGGGTCGTGACGTAGCAAGGACTTCATCTGGCGCCTCGAGCTGCACCTTGGACGCTAAACCTTACGACGTCGCGATTCAAGGGCGGGATTTTCGCATATTTGACACTGTCGGCTTGAACGAACCTCAGTCTCTCAGGGATCCCGATTGCTTGATCGGCGCTATCAACAAGGCGTATCGTCTTGTTCGGTTCTTGTCCGACACTGGGGGCATCAATTTGCTGGTGTTCTGTATACGAAGGGGTAGGATCACCGCCAATATGCAACAAAATTACCTGCTTTTCCACGACTTCCTCTGCCACAAGAAAGTCCCCATTGCCCTCGTCATCACGCATCTCGAGCATGAAGAAAACATGGAAGACTGGTGGTTAGAGAACCAACCTCACTTCACAGAGTGTGGTATCCACGTTGTCGGTCACGCTTGCACTACCACAAAACGAGAGTTCAGTGACCGATATTGCTCCTCAAGGCAGGTTGTCCGTGACCTTCTAATTACCCATGGTTGTGGAGTAGGCTTCACGCAGGAGAGGGTTAGCTGGGTAGCGGAGTTGTTCCAGAAGTTGCTTGATTTCGTGGGCTTTCAACCCCGCTTGGACTCTATCAAAGTCAGAGCGCAGAAACTTCGCGAATATGGACTTAGGGAGGACGAGATCGCCGCACTCCTGACGAAAATCAGTGCAGTTGACGAAGACATGGATCTCGTCAGACCACTGCGACCACCTGTCTTCCCGCTGCTGCGCGGTCGCCGAAGGACCCATATATGACGACTATCGAATTAATAATGTGTAATAATACCCATCCACCCGTGTAATACCTATGAAGCTAGTTGAAGCAATCCAGCGAGGTGTACGTCTGAGTTCTAATGAAATCGACAAGAATCAACGTGAACTGAAAGTAAAGAATCACTGCTTCAAACTGAGTACTGGTTGACCAACCCTGTCGCCAACATCGTCCAGGCTGGTCGTCGAGATCTTTTCAAACAAAAAGGAGATGGTTCCCCCTGGGACATCCCCTACGGATGGCGAGGGTCGCTTCTCATCCATTGCCACGACGTTCTCGAGGTCAACAGTGGTCAATAATGATTCCAGTCTAGATTGTGATTGCTTAGCTGGCCCGGCCTGGTCCATGTCGTCGTCATCCGCGAAGTAAAGGAGTCGGCGCAAGATATCATCGTGAACGTCGTACTGAGTGTGGCGTCGCAGACAATTGATATGAGTCCACTCCCCAAGCGCGGCGAGCTCGACTCTCTTCTTTTGAAGCTCCTGCCAGCTAAGTCAATACAATTTTTGATCAATCACGATGGAACTTAGTCACCGTCTTCTCCGCCTTGTCGACTTGGACTGGATCAAGTTGAGATGCGTTGATAAACCCTTGTTCATAACAATCGTCATCCCCCTCGGCAGCTACTTTCTCCAGTTTGATAGTCGTATCTATACTGTGAGCACCTGACAATCCCCGAACATCACATTCACAACCCAAGAGATCGTGGGTATTGCAAGGTGTGTCGGGCTGAATGCGGAAGATGTCACGAAGCTGAACTTGAATTGAGTTCGTCGTTCCGTTTGATCGGGTGATCGCTCACATCTCTCCGGGTGAAGGAATCCGCTTTGGATCCGGCAGTTTCCTGAGTGTTGCTTTTAGTGTGCCGGAAGTTCAAGAGCAGTTGTCTTACATTTCCCATGAGAGCTAGAGGGACAGACAAAATCAGTAAACACTTGATCGGACGGCCGATGTCACTGACAATTGCTCAACCCGATCTTGGTAACCTGTCGTTGGTAGATTTTCTCTGTACAACAGACTGTGTGAGATCCCAGCCAGGGAACACTGAGTATACTCGCCATCAATGGTCCCGGCTGTCAAGAATCGGTATATGAAAACTGGCCGTTTTTGACCATCGCTGTATTATGGAGTAAGTACCAAACCGAGAAGCAAGGCTGAGCCATCAGACCGATGTATTCGTGCCATTGATTGTAAATCATGGCTGGAAGCAAAGGTGAGAAATGCCTGAACAGTTAAGAAGAGCCACCACACCTTGGATTCCAATCAGAGTCAATGAGACACAGCCGGGAGGCACCGATAAGATTTAGTCCAACACCACCCGCCTTGGAACTCAGCAGGAACAAAACTATGGATCATGTCAGGAAACATTCTTGCTTGTTGGCAAAGGAAACAAACATTGGCTCTGTTGAGAAGACTTGTTGAAGGCATTGACATACTCTTGTCGTTTTGCGGCCGCTGTTTGTCTAGAATCACATGCCATAAGATCTCCAACCGGAATTTGCTTTGCACCCACCCATCTAAACGCAAGTAGGTATAAGATTGCCTCTTGCAGAAAGCTTCGAGAATGTTGAGAGTGGATGTGTAATGAGACACCAAAACACATTTCTCTTCCGTATGCTGCTTGTTGCTTAACTTCCAGGTAAACATACATCATTCAATCTGGCATACCTGTCGAAGTGTCTTAAGAAAGCTTGCTAGTGCAGTTAGTTTGCCTTCAATGCGTGTCATCACACCGCATCGCGTCAGTCAAGACACGCTTACCACTGAGAGGGAAGTCTTCAATCTGGGCTCGCTCTGGAAGAAGTTTCACCGCTTCCGTGATACCCGGACGTATCTTGTGCTCTCCTTTGGATATTCTGGCTTTATCGAGCTGAGCTTTTAATAGGATCGGGCTATTGCTGACTTTTGTCAGTGTTCCAATAAGAGCAAGAGACTCGGCAGTTGAACCCTCAATTATGGTGTCCAGTTTCTCGGGCTTGAGGATTGTAGCGAACATGGAGAGCTGCAACTTCGATGGAGTTACAAACACGACATATTCCTCTGCGATACTGTTCAACGCAACGTAATATGAGACCGTGGGGACTAACGTTTGGGTGGCAGATAGTTTTTCAGAATCGTTGCCTCACGTCGCAGCACGAAACTTTTCGCGATGGCGGACAACTAGTTATATCGCGTAAAACCGGTCGGAAGAATACACTGCGCTGAACACACCTGAGCCGACCGCGCGTCTCCGATCTCGAGTTCCTTCGCAGTACGATCAGGCGCCCTGCTTTTCAAAATAGGAACCTCGTACACCCGTCGAAAGGTATTGTAATCATCTGGATTAGGGTCAATCAACCTAGCAGTGTGGGTAAAGTGCGATAGCTACCGAGTAGGCCGGGGTTACAGAAGTCGGCCTGCAAATCACGTCTTTACATGTGTAGTGAAAACAAGCCAGAAGAAACCTACCATTGCATGAAACTCGCTCAGGTCATTCCGAATAGGCGTCCCTGAGAGAATTATTCTCCTAGGCGTACGAAGCGCCTTGAACATCATAGATGTCTTGTTATTCGCAGACTTTAACCTATGCCCTATTGGATTCCAGGATAAGAACAAAGAGACCTACGAGTCGTAACCCCACAAACCTTCATCACAAATTATTAGGCCAATCGGAGGACTGATCGTCGAGACTTCAGGCATTTGACCACAGGGGAGCCACTTCTTCACTCACTTGCAATATGCGAGGTCGTTTCTGTTGAAGTGTTTGACAATTGAGCATACCGGGCGGTTGCTTGCCACTCACATGACACTTCTCAATTTCTCGTAACCGATTACGAGGACTTGATGAACTCGTCTAGGAAACAACACTCGTGAGAATCCAAGGAACCCTCGAGGCATACTTTGCATACGAGTTCAAGAACTGCTTGATTTGGGATTTATCTTTGTCCCCTGTCAAAACACCGATGCGGTCACGACCCAACCTGGCTTGCAAAGGTAGTCACCTAGGAGCAACCTTGCCTACCTCAGACTCACCACTTGCGGAACTCGGCGCGCCAATTCTGAAACTGAACTCAGCCTGTATTGTTAACTTCCGCTGCTTAAACTTACGTTAATGAGCGACACTGGGCAAACAACCAATGCCTTTCCGATGACACCCACTCCACCGCCATAAGGGTTTTGTTCTGCGCCATCGTTAGACATCTGGAAACGAAGCAGGTACTGCCTTACTGAGGAGCGTCCAAACCAGCGCAATGGTCTATCTCTAATCAGTAACGAAGAACTAAAAAGGACACGGTACCTGCCTGCAATGTCTTCCCGAGACCCCTGGATGTCACGAGAGTCAGTATCTACCAAGAGCTACGACGGAACCCAACTGACATCTCATCTGCAAGGATACAACCCTGACCCTCGTGCTTCCGTAAGCCCATGACACATTCGTACAAGAAGCAGACACCTAAAGATCAGTATCATTATCACCCCTTGACCGAAAAAAAAACCTTCAATCTGGTGAGGTCGTAGATGCCTTGCAACGATAGGATCAAGGACAACCGGAACAATAGGCTGGCCTCTAGTATACATGTATTAATTCTGATGAAAGCATTAGGTGGATCATAGTACTTTTTGTTGAACTTTTCTGCGTGCGCTTTGGTCGGCACCTTCATGATCACCGCGCCTTCAGCGTCTGGATCGTGCCTAAAATCAAGGTTGACGAAAGCTTTTTCGCAGTGCAGAGTGCTCACAAGGGACCATTTAGCCGTTCCTTAGGGGGGTGGCCGTAGAAAGAGGCAGGAGGAACGAAGTTTTTTGGGACTGTCACCTGAGGAATGTTTTCCTTCTTCGACGAACGATCTTGTTGTAAGGTGGCCGTAGGGGTTAGCGGTAATCTGTCCCAACTAACATCATCAGGATCACTTGTTTCCTCTTCGACACCAGTAATTGACGGCAATTGCGAAGGTGAAATAAGTGAATCCAACGAGATCTCCTTATTTCCGGCGTAAAATTGATATCCGTTCTGGAGCGGGAGACCGTCCCAGTCTTTACGTCCAATTCTATGATTCCAGTATGCCCTCAGTGCGATAAACACTGGGAAATAAGATCCGAACATTTTACCCTTCTCAGAAATCACAGTTAACTGATTTCCGATTTGCCGGACAAATGCATCGCCATCCCATGTCTTGTGTTTTCTGGCTTTGGGCCGGCGCCTAGATCGCTGTTGCCGATGTGATCATTTAAACATGTTCTTCTACGTACCAATTTGCCGTCCAGCACGACTGTGATCTCCGAGGCTCCTGTGCGGTTGTATCGGACTGACCGGAGAGCAAATTGACAGGCTGCAGGTCTATAACCTTCTTCGTGGGTGTCTTATAAGGGCCGGCAAGTTTTGAAGGTTTCAGCGGAACAAACTGTTTCTGAATAGTTGACGTGGAAGGGGCGGTGGGGGCTGAGATCACCTTGGAGCCGCGGCCGAAACATTTCCCGGACAGAAAGTCCGCCCTTGAAATGGAATTATCAATCCCAATTTCTTTTCCACCGAACTGATACTCTCCGCCTTCCTCTGCTCTGGGTGCATTCAGAGAGCCGGCACCGATGCTGCGACAAGGTACAGTCAGTCGAGCGCTGTAATGACAGAAAGAGGGTCGCATACAATTTGCCTTCTAGATCGTATATGGTCCCTTTTGCACCACTCAACACGAGTACTGCGTCACCATCCCACGTTTTGTGTTTCTTGTACTGAGGCATCCGCCTGTTACCCATGGGATCAGGCAGACATGTATGAACCATCATTAATGACAGCGGAAATGAACATACCATTGTATCATCCAGTACTCTTCCCTGGAGCTGCCACCAGCACGCTCAGCTGCAATGCGACCACCAGGACTTTCAAGTGCGAGTCTCTTCCGACTGGTCTGATCCACCGGTTGCTTTCGCTTCTCTCCGACGACAGGAGACTGAAATGAGGGCATTTGAATCGTAGAATGAAAGTTACGCGTCTGCCACTCGTTTCTGGGATCCCAAGTCGGAAGGAATGGAAGGACGCGTCAAGAAAGACGCGTCTGTGGCACCGGACGCGGCCATTGCCGAACGAATCGCGAACTGGTACAGATGAATTCAAGGCAACTATATACTCAGACTGTAAGTAGGGTGCATCGATGCCATCACATGCATGAGCTCTCTAATTGTCATAAGTAACCATGGTCGCAGCCAGCGGACCTTATTTTCTAGCGATACAGTGATCGCCTAAACCAAGCACACTGGGACTTGGCCCTCAAGGTCTCACAGACTGCCATACACGAGTTTTCCGTCGATGAAAGTCGCCTGTACTTGCGTTTTAAGGATCTGGTCTGTCGAAACTGTCATGATATCCTGGGAGAGAACGACAAAGTCTGCACGCTTCCCCGGCGTGATCGAACCAAGTGTGTCCTCCGTGAAGGAAGCATAAGCGGGGTCGATGGTCATACCTATAAGTTCCAGCCGTGAGACGCCTTAGCGGTAGGTAAGAGACACCACAAACATACCTCGTAAAGCTTGTATGCGGCTCAGGCATTGCTCCGGGAACCTAAGCGTCGATTAGGTCCCCACATATGCGCATTTCTCTTTCGATATAGCCACTTACCAACCAGTGGGCCCTTTAGGAGAAACGCCATCGGGAGACAATCTCGTTATAGCTGCATAGAAACCAGAGAGCGGGTTCATGCCCTCCACTGGAAAGTCAGAGCCGAGGGCAAGCCGGGCACCATGATCCAGAAGAGAGCGGAAGGCATACAAACCTTTCACTCGCTCAGGTCCCTGGTGGATGCAGTCAATAAGAAGGGTTGACAATACCCACGCTCTATACGCACGAGACGGTCTTCAGCATACCACATATCGCTGGTGCTGTCAATAAATGGGTCAAGGCATGTCGCAGGGGGCAGGGAACACAGGAAATGACGCACGCATGAGTAGGTTGCACACTTGCGATTACTGCGATGCAGAAAAACTTTTTAGACCTGCTTGCTCTAGAGTCGAGACAATGCTGACATACCACCTAGCTTGCCTACACGAACCATGTCTTCCTCTCTTAGTATCTGAGCATGCTCGAGACGAGGTCTCAGCGCTGTAACATTGACGTCCCTGAGAGCAGCCTCGAAGGTATCTAGGACTATACTGTTCGCATAGTCGCCAATAGCGTGAATATTCTGAATGAAGATATTATAAGGTAGACATATCGAGTTTGGAAAGATACTCACGACTTGCCACCCATCTTTCAGAAACCGAGGGACAACTTCGCGTAATACTTCCTCATCCAAACGCATAAATCCCTTCGTTCTAGGATTGTCATGATAAGGTTCATACAGCTAGCGTTCAACTGTCGTTAAGGAGTGCCTCCCAGGCGTTCTTGCATGCGTTACTTACTGCTGCACCACCAGACCTCAAAGCACCTACATAACCAAGTGATATAAACAGATGTATTTAGTACACAAAACGGCCTTCTTACCATCCGCGAAGATTTTAACGCTTCTAACATTCAAGCGACCGTTCCCCGCATTGATGATAGGTCTTGAAGTATTCCCCCAGTAGGGGCTGACCTCGTCGAAGTAACGCATTCCGTAAATTCGGATCTGAATTGAAAGTGACGATAAGATAGATGGAAAGCTGATGTCATACTTACCGGAAGTAAACCTTCAGTTGCTTGTCTTAAAATGCGAGTTGAGCCTCCGGCTGTTAAACCGTACTGAAATCTTACCTCTCGAAAAGCTCGAGTGATACGGGTCGGAAACCAGCGTCGTGTATAGACGTCAAACCCAAAGACAAGGCATCCCTTGCAGCTGTTGCGAAAAATCTAAGGAGGTCATCTTCTGTCGGGATAGGTCTCTTCACTAATTGCTGTGCGTTGTCAATCAATATACCTTGCAGGATGTGAGACTAGGTATCGCACAGATTGTTAGTTGATCGGACGAACCGGTAGGATTTCCCAGTGCATCGCGGACCACGACGCCTCCTTCCACATCCCCCGGTAAAGGACTACTGCATTGAAGCACCGTCTTGGATACCCACAATGCATGACCATCCTTGCTTTGAAGTACTACCGGCCTCCCACGGATGACCGGATCCTCGTCGAGAGCGTCCTTTGTGAATCACGGGAATGTGGGTTTACAGATGCTGAAGACCAAGGACAACAAATGATACATACCGCGGTAGGCCACTCTTCCGCCGGCCAGGAAGTATGGTCCCACCCCCAACCTTCTATGAATTGAGATGTATTGTGATGGACATCCGGATATTCCATAATATAGTCTCTGATCAGCGCAATAGTCTCTATGGAGAAAATTCTATTGAATGGTGGAAACACCACTGGACAATAAGTACTTACCGTTGATGGACTTGCCACCCTCCAAGGGAAGTTGTTGATTGGCACCATACTCTAGTATGTGTGCATGAGAGTCTACACAGCATTTTTACTTTGGGTGTTATCGTTATCTAAAGTAGCACTGGACTGACCACTCAATCCAGGTACCACGATCGACTGGTCGTCGATGTATCGAATTTGGAGCATCGATCCAGAGTCATTGACAGCATACCAACGAGCGGAGACATCGTCTGGTATAACATGAGTTGGACCAGATATGAGAATCACTAGACGAGAAAGCACCTAGGGAACCAATATCGACGATGAACTCATCTTGAATGACCAAACACTGAACAGTGGAATTGGCATCATCGACAGTATAGATCCTTGCGCCAGAGTGCGAGCAGACGGCGTAGCTGTTGATAGAAGCCGGTGGTACCTGTGTGTAATGCCAGAAAAATGCAGACATTGAAAGAGACAAGAAGATGAGGACAGTCTTGAGAGCAATGGAAGTGCTCGGGAGACTGCTTTGCGTCGCATCACCGTTAATTTGGATCCTCTTTTGAGCAGGTATTGAGTCTGCAATATTCCGCCGGCGTAAGTCGGACATTTTTATTGGCGCTGGTAGGCGTCAACAACACAGGGTTTGAGAACGTACGGAGGTGAGACAACAGGCTGGGTTTTATAGTCAAATTAGTATGTGGGTCACGCGTTTGTCGAAGTACGTGAACAATTCGCTGTTCGCATGATGAAGTTCTGATGGATAAATCTGAGCGGGGTTTTAGGTGGCGGATGACCGTAGTTATCGGACATCAGCTGGCGCTACACATGTTCGACAGCCTGTCCGCTGTCCAGTAAGTAGTGCAAAGTGACGTTGGTAGTTGTGGAGCAAGTAGCGCTCTCTATCTATGAGCGTGAGAATTGCGACACGTATACTTGCACCGGTTTGCGACATTCAACGCTCGTCCGTCATGCCACAGTGGAATGATGCACTCCGGGCAAGAGAGAATAGGTTCTTTGCTTCTCTGAACTCGCACAAGGTCATCGTCTATGCCACAATATCCTCCATTGCCGTCTCTGCCACCATCGCTAGCGCGCTCAGGAGCCATAGCAATTTCTACTCTCTTATTATCCACCTCTCCAAGAGCAGTCGGAGTGTCTTGGTCAGTCTTCATCTTCAACATACAACATTCCTTCCATCTCAACCTTCGCCAGATCCTCGCCAATTTCGGGCTCTTGGTCGCACTGGTGTGTGCTCAATGCACCCAGCGTCTATTCTTCGGCTCCCTCCGGCCTCAGGAAATTGAGGTATGTCACCACGTCGTACAATTAATCAATTCGTTCTATCTGATGATCGATTCAGCGACTTTATGATCGTCTCTGGTTCTTCGTGACCGAGTCACTCCTCGCGTTCACTATTTTCCGAGATGATTTCGACATCCCGTTCCTCCTCATGTTCGGGTTCTTGCTCTTTGTCAAATCTTTCCACTGGCTGGCTTCCGATCGCATCGAATGGGTGCGTTGTTCGCCCCTTTGTGAATTGAATCCATTTCTGGACGACTGTTTCTTCACAGATGGATCAGCGTCCATATCCTGGACCGCCAATATTATTTCATATTCGGATGACCACCTTGTTCACTATTCTTTGGTTCATTGATTTGTTCATGTTCGCATTCGCCGTCGACAGCACAACCAAGAATGGTGTTGGTGGAATGATGATGTTTGCGAATGAAGTAGGTATGCACGACCTTGCAACGAATTCCTTACCAATAAATCCAACAGTACGCTATCCTCATGGCTAGTGCTATGAACGTCATAGCCAAGTACCTGATCTGTGTCATTGATCTTCGCCGCGCACAGCAGAGAGGTGGAGAGAATGCCCCTCCCTGGCAGGACAAGAGCATGTGGATCTTTTACGTCGAGCTGGTGACCGGTACGTCAACCTTTACACTGCACTCGCTCTGCCTCAACCTTCGGTTGACCAACTCAGACTTCCTCAAGCTCGTAACGTATCTTCTATTCTTCTTGTTTATTGTGGCTCTGTACGGGTTGCCATTAAACATCATTCGGGATGTATACCTCACCGGACGCTCGTTTGTTACGAGGCTTCGCGCATTGATTCGATACCGCGCGGCTACCCGTAACATGGATGAACGGTATCCAGACGCAACCGAGCAGGAGATGTCTGCCATGACGGATCACACCTGCATCATTTGCCGTGAGGAGATGTATTATCAAGGAAGGCCCGGAGGTACCCAACCAGAGACTCAACCTTCTCCCGATGGACCAAACATGTCCCCTAAAAAGCTACCCTGTGGACACATCTTTCACTTCTATTGTTTGCGTTCGTGGCTCGAGCGCCAACAAAACTGCCCAACATGGTAAGCCCTCTTATGACGTATTGGTGTTTTGCCAATCAATGTTGATTCAATGTTTTGTAGCCGACAAAGTGTCCTTGACAATCCCCCACAGAACCAGCAACGCCAACGCCAAGCCGCGCGACCGCAACCGCAGGCCGGCGTTCAGCAACAACCAGAAAATGATGCCCTTGCTCGAGTTTTAGGGAGATTTGCGCGCAATGCTGCTCAGCCGCCACAAGGGGCTGCTCGTCAGCACCCTCCAGGACCACAGAATGCAGGCGCTCAGGGTTGGGTTACTGGTCCGACGCCAGGTGTGGTCATTCAATACAATATCCAATATCAAGGTCACCCACCCCATGGCCAAGCGCAATTACCCCAATCCTCGCAGCCTGTACCCCCGTTCACTGGGTTCGTCGGGCCCAACCAGGACTGGCGTCCGTGGGATTTTGATCAACGATGGCTTAATCACAGAGGTGCACCAGCTGTCCAGGAACCATCTTCCAGTGGAGGTGGCAACCAAGCATCCACATCACAGGCACAATCTCAAGATGCTTCACAAACACCAGCCGAAGCCGCCGCTGAAGCCGCCTTGAGGCGTTTCGGTGGACACTCAAGTTCTTCCGGTAGATTCCCGTCACGCTCTGAAACCGTACCTGTCTCCTCGAGCTCCAATGACACGTCGACATGGAGGGTTCCATCTTTGATACCGCTGGATGGTAGCCAAGCAGTGGAGACTTTACGCCCTCCATCTCAGCCGGCAGCACCTGATCTACATCCGTCTTCGTCCGCACCTCCTGTGCAAGGAGCTAGCTCCTGCCTGGCTCCTGCCGGCTCTCAGGCCACCACCCCACAGTCACACGACGGGAATAGTAATCACGTGACAGACGCCCAGTTAGCGCTCCTGGATCGAACCACACGAGAAGCGATTGACGAACGAATACGAATCTTACAAGGCGTGTCGAATACGATAACACGCTGTATGGAAGACCTTGTCAGGGTGAGAAGCGCTCTCCCCCCGTATTTGTCTACGGCACCTCCACGGTCCACTCCGGATACCATGGCAAATAATGTTCAGTGTATGTACTTCCCACCTCGCAAGAAACAAACATCACTAAATTGATTTGTTGTTTCAGCAAATGGAGGTCCTCAACCTGTCACTACTACACTTCCCAAGACTGAAGCATCAACTAACCCATATTCTGGGGAGTCTTCATAGGATTTTCCTCGTGGGTGTGAAAGGTGGGGTTCTTTGAGGTATATATAAGATTTCTATAGTAGTCTTATAAACACAAAGGGATTGTTGGATTTAGAAATTCAACAATGCCTCAGCTCTACTTTTTACCAAGTCTGGATCTACATTCGCTTTGTCAATCTTGGAATAGAATGATTTGAATATCAATCCAAGGACTTTCTTGGGATTGCCGTCCCGGGGGCAACTCGAAGCGACCTCTCTGAGTACGCTGTCTATCTCAGTTTCTGAGAGCATGGGTGGTAAGAATACAGATATGATTTCTGCTTCTCGGGCCTCCTTTTCTGCAAGGTCGGGCCGCTCGCCTTTCATGAATTGAGAAGCAGATTCAGTCTGAAATAATAATGTGAACAGTGTCCCCGGACAAGACGAAGCGACAACGAACACGTCGAAGGGCCGCTTTGCGCAGTACACTGAAAATCACGGAAGACGAAACCTGGGAACCAGAGGATTTGTCCAGATTGTATACTTCGGAGAGTACGGACTGTATGTAGCAACGTGGATGTCGGGATCACCCAAGATACATCGAACAGAATTGAACGAGCGTACCCTCAAGGTCATGGATGACGCCTGGTCTTTGTTCTACTTGCGTATGAGATGCCAGGACAACCCGCACATACGACAGAACATAGAGAACTGGGTACATACCTTCATAGCCTGCTTCACTCCAGCGAGGAGCTGTTCTCGGATTCCTAACGGAGAAATTAGCACCAACTTGTAGCTTTCGAGTTTCACGAATAGGAAATTAACCTTCATTGGCGAATGGAGCGCTCGAGTGGAAGCGACGGGTAGCATAAAGTATTCTGGAACTTTTTGAACATTGAGACAAGAAGTTCATGAGAGTCAACAACAAGCCTAGTAGTCTGCCAGATAGGCTTATATCAATAACCGAGGTTTGCTCGCGATCACGTGTGGTGGGCGATAAGATTATCTTGTCTGTCTCACGTCCGAGACATTCAAGACGTTCGCACTGCTGCAATTCTGATGACTTCTCAAAAATTTACGCCGCCTCTTCCGGGTACTAGCTATGTTGATACAATCAGAGAGTCCTGCAGAGACCTTCGGGAAGCTCAAAATATACGGGTAAGTGGCTATCTGCTCGTCCTCCTTCACACGTATCAAGACTCCATTTCATGGATTACGAACACGATGTAGTTAGTGGAGTCGCTGCCACAAGGCTGATGCCCACAGCTTCTCCGACGCGAGACACTTGTCTAATTCCTACCCCACGGTGCACCTGAGTGTCTTACCAATCCCCCGATCCCAGGTGACAGATGATGCCGTGAAACGTCTATTATTCTCTCCCTCATTCCACCATACGTTCAAGCGTGTCTCGAGCAACCACGGGCTTCATTTCCCACTCAAATTTCCCTCCGTCCTATCCGAGTTAAACTTCCTCACTGTACTTTGTCTTCTCAATTTTGCCTCGGGGTATCGCGTACCTCTCCATGAACAGACTGGTCGCGGCGCATGGGACAACATGAGAGCGCTTGCGTTTGGCATGTACTTGTCCTCCGCTACTGGCCAAGGTGATTTGCTCGCAGCCAGGGGCATGAGAACGATCACGCCGCAGCAAATCGCAGAACTCATGTCTGTCAAGATATACGTCGAACGATCTCATGAAACGTTACCGGGCGTAACCGTTGGAGAGCTCGGCGGACATGTATACGATCTTGTCAAATTGATCAGCACGACGTTGAACGAGACGGGAGAAATATTGGAGCGATCAGGAATGCCAGACTTGGGGTCATTTGTCCTTCGAAGCTTAACATCAAAACGCTCTGGAAGAAGTGGTGTGACTGTGGATGACATCCTCAAAGACGTGGGTTACCCACACACCCCACATTGAATGAGCCAATATTAACAGCATTTTGCAGCTCGTATCCGCTTTTCCCGCATTTCGAGACATGGGAGTTGTGGACGGAAGACGTCAGTTTTTCATCTTGGTCCCTAAAAGTGGTGCTTAATGGCAGTCACCTGGAAACAGCCGTATATTGTTTCAAGAAGGCACTATTCCTCATCCACGGGCTGACTCTACGCTTTGGGTCGTCTTCTCCATCACCGTTCCCGCTCCCAGACACCACAACAGTGCCAGTATTTACAGATAACGTCATTCCTTCTCTACTTATTCATCTGGGAGTGCTGGACCTTTCAGGTGCAAAAGATGCAACGTTGCGGAGCATATTCTCCGATGCTGCGAACGACACTTTAGTCAACACGCTCCTCGCGATTCCCAAGGACACGCCACTGAGGATAGGCACCCCAGGAACGAAGCCAAAGGCGGCACTACCAAAAGAAGGACCTGTCCTCACTTCGGACCAGGCATATGTCTTGCGCGCCGCAGCTGTAGACGCTTGCGAGAAGATCGTTGAATATGCACATCAGCTAGACGAGACTAGCTTGTCAGATGGTCAGAAGTGGATCAAGAATATCACTCCTGCAGAGCTGGATGTGTGGCTTTGGGCGGTCGCAAAAGATAGATCGGACTACAGGGAGCTTGAGAGATTCGTGCTGCGGGACACGGTGTTCTTTTGAGGAAGGGAAGGTTTACTGTAGTACATATAGTGATCGACCCACATCTATGGGCGCGCACGGGATAGGATGTGATATCGTTGGTAATATATACCACACAAACATCTGCGTGAGCTGTTCTGTATATAGCACATGGAACGATATTACATAAAAAGCAAGTGTTCATCAGCTCGGGTGTATTACCTAGACGTATCTGGATCGAGGTGCAAACTTGATTTTGATGATCAAAGACGCCGCCGGTCGCCCCGTGGCCATCTTCTGAACAGCGTCACATCTCGCATGGGACTGGAAGCGGTATGCATTCACAAGCGTGAAAACCACACTGCGGGACAGCGCAAAGACAGCAAGCTTCGGGACCATTCCCTCAGGAGATATGCATAGCATAAGTAAGCCTTGACACGCACCGCATCCGAGAGCCGGGTGTGTATCAAGGTTCGGCATGGTTGGGAAATCCTGGATATCAGCGCCGCTGTGTCCCACTGCCATCGGTACATAGGCAGAAAGATGCGGGGGCGGACCCTTCGACAAGGGTGCTGGGCTGTGGGCGTGCTGCGATGCAGTATCATGAAATCATTGCGCGTAATCGGGTCACCACCTGCCTGTGATCGAAGAAGGCGCTGCGCCTAGTCTGCAGGGTCCTAAAAAGGCCTGTCACCGGCAGGGAATGGAATCATAGCCACGCGAGAATAGCTCCTTTAACGTCGTCTGGGATATGTGAGAAGCATAGGACCATAAAGATTCGACCATCCTACTGTGAGAAGCGGGCCGTGAGACGCCGTGAAGATGCCCAGGCAAGCTTCAGGCTCGTCGTGATCGCGGTGAGAAAACGCATGGCCTGGATACGGTGCCCGATCAGACATTGTTGCACGTCGTTGACAAGAAATTGACATGTGCAGTGCTTACTTCCATAATCCATATTTCGTGTCGCCTGGGTGATTGTTTTCAAGCTGAGTTTTAGGGGTGAGTCGGGTATAAAGCTGAGAGACCCCAGCTCAAGGAAAGGTGCTAAAAGGAGGTCCGTCGGTGTCAATCTACCTCTGGTCGCTCCGAGACCTTCGCCGCTCCCATCAGCCTATCGGAAACAAACAGCCTAAGAGATGTCCACACCCGAATCTGATTTGGAGATTTTCAGTACCCCACCCACCTCACCGAGCATATCCCGAACCAACTCGAGCGCCGACGACGACGCAGACATGGGCTTCTTACCGACCGAAAGTGTCATTCGGCCCTCGCTATCGAGACGAGGCAGCAGACCATCAATCGTGCCTGCTCTGTCTGCTTTGCAAACGAACTTTACCTGGAACCACGACGTCGTAGTCGAGCAGCAGTCACCCACTTGTAATTTGGTTGGTAATAAGGCCATCGCCACATCACCCACGATAGCCGATGCCATTACGCATCAACTTGCCAGTAGCGCGACACCAGTCTCCATTTCAAGTTCCCCCTCAAGTTTTGGCTCGATACCCTCCTCTATGGATTCCTCTCATTTACCCACTAAATCGCCATGCTTCGTGCACTCCCACCTCGACAAGGGTGCATCACTCCAGGACTGGTTGCACCCAAAGGAGGGCGAAGTCCTTGGCACCGACGTCGGTGTGGCTAGGTCACTCCAGCAACCACAGCGACCACGCTATCAGAGCAACCAAGCAGTTTCTCCGCCAGTAGAGCTTCTACGCGGGAATGGTCCCACTCACATGTCTTGTAATGAGGACGACGACGATCCCCACAGTGGTAGTTTGACGAGGCAGCTTGCGGAGACTGCCGTTGGTGTCCGGGAGATGAGCAAGCAGCTGGGTAAGTCATTCCGTACCCGACGTGGTGCTTTCTGCTCATTCCGTACAGGCCGTGCTCGGATACGCGCAAATATTCAAAGTGTCCTCATCGTAACCAAGGCTCGAGACAACAGGCTTATCAAGTTAACCCGCGAGCTCGCGCTTTACCTCATGCTCAAACCACGCCATGGTCATCGTGGTCTTATCGTGTGAGCAATACATTAATGGTCTTTATCGTGTCCTGATACATGTGTGCAGCTACGTAGATCACCAGCTACGACAGTCTAGGCGCTTCGATGCTGCCGGAATTAAACGTGACCATCCTGAGTTATTCGAACCGTTGCCCAGCAGGAGATCGTCGAGTAATAATTCCCTGTCGTCCTTGTCATCGTTCACGTCTCAAGATGACGCTCATGTGCATCAAGAGGGGCAACTCCGGTATTGGACCAGTGAAATGTGCAGTCGCAGCGCGCACCTGTTTGACTTTGTCGTCACTGTAAGTGTTTGTATGACGGCTTGTTGCACAGTTCTAATAGAATTGCAGCTGGGGGGTGATGGGACTGTACTTTTTACTTCGTGGTTGTTCCAGCGCATTGTTCCACCAGTCCTCCCGTTTGCGCTGGGCTCTCTAGGTTTCCTCACAAACTTCGACTTTGTGGATCATCAAGCAGTACTGGACTCTGCCATTGATGCGGGTATCCGAGTAAACCTTCGTATGCGATTCACCTGCACCGTATACCGTGCCGTATTCGACAAAGGGAGATGTAGGAAAGCGGTTAAGAAGGGTGAGACTGGCGAGATCATGATGAAAGATCTAAAGAAAGGTGGCTGGGAAGCACTCGAGGGTGGTTGGTCAGGGGTCTTCCCCGATGGTGGTAAATGCACCAAGGACAAGGAAATTATGTGCTTTACCACCCGTCCCGTGGAGACGTTCGAAGTCTTGAATGACCTCGTCGTAGATCGAGGGCCAAGTCCCTACGTCAGTTTGTTGGAACTTTTTGGTTTGTGTGGATAAATTTCTCCTGTGTCTCAACCTGACTTCGATGGCACAGGTGACGAACATCACATGACCACCGTGCAAGCGGACGGGCTGTGTGTAGCCACACCGACTGGGTCAACTGCATATTCGGTGAGATTGGTTTAGAGGTCATTCCATTCGAAAGTACTAACCATGTGAAAGCTTTCTGCTGGTGGATCTCTTGTCCATCCAGAGATCCCAGCCATCCTCATCAGCCCCATTTGTCCCCACACGCTCTCCTTCCGTCCCATGCTCCTTCCCGATAGCATGGAGCTCAGGATTTGTGTTCCATACAACTCTCGCAGTACTGCATGGGCTTCGTTCGACGGCCGCGGGCGGGTGGAACTAAAGCGTAAGTCGGCTTTATACATGACGTCGCTTGGTTCTGCGCTAAATCTCAGGAACAGAGGGTGACCATATCAAGATCAGCGCCTCAAAATATCCATTTCCCACAGTATGCGCGGACAAGCAGTCCACTGACTGGTTCCATTCGATTTCTCGCACCCTGAAGTGGAACGAACGCCAGAGACAAAAATCATTCGTTGTCGTGGAGGAAGGACCAGTGAAGACGAGCCGTGCACAGAGAGCGACTTTTAGTTCCACTGCAGATAGGTCATTTTCCTCTGAACCCCTTGAGGAAGAAGTGGAGGAGGAGGAGGAGGAGGATGAAGTGGCGGAGGATGACAAATTTGATATTGATGATTCCTCGGTTGACTCTCTGACTGGCGAGCAAAATGCCACGATCCAAGTCCAAACCGAGCAGAGCGCAGCGGAATTCGCGCTTGGGATCACCAAAGCGCGAGAGGTGGCATCACAAACTGACTCTGAACTCGAGGTGGCTGCTGCTGCTGCTCTTGGACACAACCTCACGCCTCGGTTCTCTCGTTCAGCAAGGTCGCGGTCGCGGTCAAAATCGGGGTTACGCTCGGGGGTTGATACTCCGGGACGGTTTGCAGGACCTACCCATTCACCGCCACACCTCCCGGATCATTATCACTCAACGTTTACCTCCAAGATTCCGTCTCCAACTATCTCCCATTCCTCTGACGACTCGTTGTCAAGCATGGACCATGCCCAGCGAGGCGCGAGAGATGACCTCCATTCGGCACAACAGTACTTCAGTGGTCGTAGTCGGATCCCTCGAGATAGGGACTTTGATGACAATCTCCAGACACCCACGATACCAGACAGTGTTTCTGACAGAAACAACCACTCTCATCCCAGAGTGAGCTCGAGGGAGGACGATCACCAAAATCGTCGCGCTTTTGCTGTATGGGGAAATGACGAAACCGACAGCGGGACAAGCGACAGCGACCTTTAGGATAATCCCTCGCTCACTTGTTGGTGGTTGACTCCTTCCAACCCTTCATTTCGTTCTCATCCAACCACCATCATTTTTGGGATTTGGAGATGCACGTGTAGTCGTATATGTATGTATTTAATTAGCTTCTATGCATAAACCGATTGAAGATCACGTGCGGGATCGCACCTCATCCAACGCCGACAACTCGACTTGAGTTATGATTCCGACATGACAGAGGCTAGTGGTGCTCATCTCACGACTTCCCGCGTCAATCGACTGCTGAGGCCTCTTAGGAACAAATGCAACAGTCTGGCTGCGCTTCCAAAGACGGCGACCGCGTCTTGTGTCACCTATTCGAAGCAGGCCAACTGGGATCCTGACAGTCGCCCTCCTCTCACTGTACTCTGCCCTTCAGCAGGGACCAAGAAACTGACGCTCGACAGCCGTTCTGCAGACGAGTTCGAGCTCTCACGACGGATCCATGCAGTCTGCGATGCCTTCAAGAATATTGCACACGTTGCCTACGGTCAACCGTGCACTGAACGCGTTCCTAGTCTTGCTGTAATGTGTACTCTGGTCATTGGCGAAAACATGCCCACTGCAAATTCTGAGAGCACTTCGGTTGATTCTGGTGAAGATTCAGCCGACGAAAACGATATACTGGACGTAGATGGCATTTACGAGGCCGTGCCACCACATTATCGCAGGTATTCGTCGCGTCCTCCCTGAGTGCACTGACAATTGACTGGTGCAATTCTAGGTTCTTAATCGTGTCGCATGCCTTGTCTATCATCCTGTGCAACTGTACCCATCACCATACCCTTGTGACCATCTTGCTCGACCACTGCCTCTCGTTCGGTCTGGTACACGAATCTACCTATCTCTTGAATATCATTCTCGCGCAAGCATTTCTGTCATCTAAATCGTTCTATCCGCCCCCGGTCACGCATCCTGCCCATACAAACTATCTTCTTGACCTTCACGCAAAGTGGATCGCCGTAAACGGGCCGTCCGGGACGTCTTCGGGCTCCCTGCTGTTCACCACATCCGTATTCTGCCAAGCAGTGCTTAGCACCTTGTCACAGACCTCTTCCCGCAGCTCGCACATCTTATGGATCTCCAAGGTTTTGAACAGGTTATTGCACGCTGTCGAAAGCTGCGACATCGATTCTTATATTGTCATTATCCGCGCACTTTCCCAGAGTTTCTGGAAGACGTCGGGCTCTTCGCCGGAGGCCATACTCGATGACGCCCAACATGTGGTACTCAGGGACAAGCTCTCTGAGTTAATGTCGAACCTCTTTGATCTGCTTTTCAGTCAACATGATTTACATTCCTCTCCCCTAACACCATCGAGAATCTACGCTGTCATCGATATACTCCATGATTGTCGTGCTGCTCGACTTCACCTTTTGCGGATGTCAACCACGGGTTCTCCCATCGATCTTTCAGATATGATCATCATCTTAACAACGCACATATTTGTCGCTTTCCGGAATTCAATTGATAATTCCGACCTCTTAGCCATACTCGATGACTCAAGTCCTGTTCCAACCACATTTTCTAAGCTGATGGTCTACCTAAGTCGGCTTCAAGAACGCCAGGCCTTCGGAGAGTTCGTAGAAGCATTCATCGCGGAGCTGAAAATGTATTCGTCTGCCTTTCGCTCCGAAAAGCTATTTAGGCTCGACGCCTCCTTGTGGGCATGTGCACTCCGCCACTTCGAGACATATGCCGCGAGTTCTCAAAAGGGTAGTTCCACCCTCGTAACAAGATACAAACGCCAGCTCATGGAAGCAGTGGATGCAGCAGAAAGTCGGTGCTTCGGAGGAGAAATAGACAGCAGTCCCGTTGTCCCGTTGTCTATCCGTCCAAATCGTGCAAAACGTACACGGCGCGGGAGGTTAAGCGGACAGTGGGAGTGGGAAGACATGATCGGGTCTTGGATTCGAAAGACCCCAGTGCATAAGAAACGGAAGATCGATGACGGTCATGCACACACCCCATCGCGACATAGTCATCCATGTCCACAAGGTACCATAACCTCCAAGGCCGTACCTGGACCAATGTCTGTTTCCACCCCCTTGTCAACTCGCTATCGACGTTCGTCCACGTTCTCCCCATCATCATCCTACTCTCCGCTCTCCGAACCCGAATCCCACACGGAAGATGGGTCCGAATACCAAGAAGAGGCTGACAAGGAGAATTATCCTAGTAATCCCTTGCGGGTGCTCAAGGGATCCCACCCTATCAAACGTCGAAGTTCGAATTTCTTCTCCCTATTAGCCGACGCTCAGACGAACCGTATCGTATTGCACCCGAAACGACGACCCGAACCGAAGCCACCATCTTCTGCCATACCTGAAAAGTACGTGTTACCGCTCTCTTCACAAGAGCCCCGACATGCCCCGCGCAAACAGGAACAGAAGGCGCTTTCCCGAAAGGTGTCGCCCCCGCTAGCTTCGGGAACTTTACCCCTTTCCGACGATTCGTTGAATTTGTTCGCCTATGCGACGTCGTCGCCACCCAGATGTTGAATTGAGAGCCAAGTAATAGTGCGATTGTAAAAACGTGCATGTAATTTCCGAAGCGTAACGCTTGCAAACTGCATCCCAGCCAACAGCAAGCACGTGCGGGTGATCGCCGACCAGCCCCCTTTCTCAGAAAACGTTACAGGTCAAGCGATGTCATTCGAAAGCCTCTTGGAACAGTGGCTCATGATCACGCTTTCCACACTGAGCACAGCCATGGTATGGCCAACGCCACCCTCGAAGTTCAAATGTTCACATGTACAGGTGACAGCGGTGCCTACACCTTCAAGTTAATCGCGCGTTGCATCCGGACCCAGAAATGATTCGCATCGGGTGACTCCGCACCATGTGTCTACCTCATGCATGTTGTGAGGAAGACCCTCCGTGTGGTGATTTGTGTCGGGAGCAGCGGGGGAACTCAAGCCCTTGTCAGCTGTCGTTCAACGCCACAAACGCAGCACACAGCCTTTCAATTCGAGGTGTAGAAAGTACCACGGGAGCAAGCATCCCTCTGGATTCATTCGATTTTCTCTCTTTTGAGTCGTCAGTGAGTATGTGTTACAGTATACTTGACGACTTCTAGACGAGAATTGGGATCCAGAATGTCTAGAGCTGACCACGGCAATTCTGCTCATCTTACATCTGCGCACTCTCGTCCAACATCCAAGGCGCAATCGATAGATCAAGATCTTGTCAACCATGCCAAGGTCGGTCCTCTTGTGGACAAAGGATTTCATCCAATGCGAGGCTGAATGTCCCCATAGCCCAGAAGTATGACCACGACCACTTTGAATATTCTGTTCCTCGGAGAGACAAACATAGGGGAGAGTCCTATCATCGACCTTATTGCAGGTCCAAGGAAGCAGAAGAGAACCCCTCGCCGCGCCCGCCGTCGCGCACCTGCCGATGACGTGCGTAACGTTACACTTGGTGGCAAGATATTCAATCTACATGCTTTGCCCACGAGCGAATCCATGTCCCCAGTGGCGTTCAGGGAAGGAGTTCAGAACACACTGATGAACCTTCGCAGGAATGGTGGTATTCACCTGCTCGTGTATTGCATGAATGCATTACATTCCACTCTGCGGATTCACGAAATTCATCGCACCATTGCTTCCAATTCAACTCTGTCCCCACGCATCCCCGCTGTTGCCGTCGTCGCTGGAATGCCTGATGTGGCTCAGCAAGAGAGCTGGTGGTCCAACAATGAGGGTGCCCTGGCCAATCAGGGACTCCACTTTGATGGCTACGCATTCATCCGGATGATGACCACGAGTACCCAGTCACCTGCTGGAGACCACATTTCAGAGAGTCGTCATGTATTGCACAGGCTCATCCTCCAAAATTGCGCTTACCCCCTCAATTCTGAAACGGACTCGGACTTCCAGCGTACGACTCCGTACAAACAACGATCCAAGGAAAACTCATTCCAGTCTCTCGTCGCCACATCAACCGGGGGACCTCCTTCTCACATGTCGGCTAGCTCTAAAGCCATCAACATCGTTCTGCTGGGGGAGATCGGCGTAGGCAAAAGCTCACTCGTCAACCTGATCGCCAGGGAAAAGACTGCTGAAGTATCACCGGACGCCGTAGGGTGTACCAAGACTACCGCCAAGTATACCTTCGAGGAGAAAGGCAGAACCTTCCATTTATATGATACGCCTGGCCTCGTTGATCCTGGAATGGGTGTCAAACCCTTCGTTGATCCAATCGATACCATCCAAAGGCTGATACACAGTCTTGGCGATGGGAACGGCCCCGACCTATTCCTTTTCTGCATTGACAACTCAAAGCCAACGGTAGCTCTTCAAAGAAACTATCGTCTATTTTGCAAGATCCTCTGCGAGGGTAAAGTTCCGTTCGTTCTCGCCATCACGAAACTTGAGGAAGGTCAAAGCGCAGATCAATGGTGGAGCCAACATAAAGCCACAATTCGAAGCTATGGCATTGACTGCTCGGAGTATGTTGGTGTTGGACACGAGAAGAAACATTCGGATTCCAACTCGGACTCGTTGAGAGAGTCCCTTTTGTTGCCCTTGGTCACATGCGCCGATCGACACTGGCAGAAGCATAGGACGAGCTCGTTGCTTTTCTCGATGGAACGCTTCCTCGGTTTGGCGACTTCCTTCTTACGTTCTCAAATATCCACGCCGGAGAGGATTTTGATGAATCAGTGCGGATTGGAGGAGCAGACTGCTCGAGAACTTGCCAACCGGATGGATTCCTTGAGGCGATCCTCCAGTGACACGGCGCACACATAATTCTCTCGTCCGTATGTTTGGTATTACCATTACTTGAATTTTATTTCTTTGACACCAGTGCGTGGACAGTTACTGTGCAACTCGGATGTAAACATCCCTCTAATCTCAAGAGCCCTTCAAGTTGGCCAGTCTCGTTACTTTATATGTGGTAACAACCCAACAATGTTGAATTAAAACCTAAATATGCGTACTTTTGGAGTTAAACACCACTTCTTCAGGTTGGTGTCTTGGCCGGTAACAATTCGTTTATACTATCTTGGCACGACTGCTGCCCGCCAAGATTGGAATATTGAGATGCGGAGTACTTGGGGAATCTGGGATGGACATGTTGTCTGAACCTGATGTGAAGCAGATACAGTACACTATAGTAGTGCTTCACGAGGCTATGCATTATGCTGAGATACCATTGTACTGCATGTACACAGCCCTTGGCCTGTCATACACGATGACCTTCTTGTCCGTCCAACGGCCACGTGCAACATCAAGCTGTAGAGAGGGCCCGCGTCGGCATAACGCATCGTTTGCCACACGACGCCCACGATGCTTGCCATTAACTTGTCTACGTTTCAACGTGCAAACCACGACCACTGGCACCGCTTTTCTTGGTGAGGGCGCATCAGTGAGAGACTGTTTGTCTTGATGCTTTGGCCAACCAAAGCGGGAGGTACGATTGATGGACTCTGTTGAGGAGATCGCCATCATGGCATGTGTCTAGCAAGTGGGCCCGAGTGATGTATACTCCCTGGCGAATATCTCGGGCGCTGACTCGGACGCATCTCCGTGCCACTGTCCATGATAGGAACTTCCTGGCCACGTTCCAACCCTCTGGGCCGAAGACTTGCCATGCACGGCCCTCGTGTCGACCCCCTCTTCAACGGGCACGCGATTAATCACCGAGGATCATCTGGACCAGTCGAGGCATCCAGCACCCTCGAGTGTGTTTACCCTACTCCAAAAACACAAATACCGCGTTTCAATTCGCTAGTCCTTCGCTTTCTCCACTCGACCCATCATCAATTTGTTCATCTCCACACTTTCCGTCGTCCTACCACCTCCTTGATAGTGGTCAATTATCTCTAACTGCTGCGCACGGTTTACATACATTTTTTTACATCCTCAAACCCCAGGGGTATGTATCTTTCAAGCCAGTCGATGGGTCCCGATCTGAACGCCCGATAGATTACTCATGAGCTCTTCGTTGAACATCATCCTGTTCGGAGAGACAGGCGTTGGAAAGAGCTCGGTGATCAACCTGATTGCTGGGAGGCAAATCGCAGAGACCTCTCCAGACGTTCGGGGTTGTACCATGTCGTTCAAACCATACACTTTCCCTGTCGGCGGTCGAACCTTTCATATCTGGGACACGGTCGGCCTCGAGGAGCCAGAGATGGGTGTCAACGGTTACCTTCCTGCGATCGAGCAGGCTTG
>JBBPRU010000004.1:0-57265 GCA_038093245.1 Boletus holoroseus
CTTGACGAAACGTGCAGCCAGAACTCCCCCCTGTGATGGACAGACCACGCCCACCGTATACGTTCCTACACAAGTAATCAGGTTGGGATAAAGGGAGATCGATCTCGGTCGGACTGGGTGAGATTTATGACCCGGGGAGGTTGGAGGAGTCGAACCGGGCCGATCCCAGCAAACCGAGTGAACCGGTTGAGGCTGAGCCGAGTCTATTCCGGAAACGGAAAGGACGACCTCGCCCAGATCGGTAGTGGTGTCGTGGCGTCTGTCTTCCAAATGACCTCCGCGACAGCGCGCTTCAAGTCGAGCACCGTGACTGGACCGGCTGCTTGATTCTGTTGGTTCGTCGTATCGCTAGCAGTCACAGCATTGTATACCAGTGGTATGATACACTCAATGTCCATATCAACTATTACGATAGAATATCATCGCAGCGATCGTGGCGGGTGGTTGGGTACAGTGAATATCGACTGCATGTAAGTGGCGTGGTCCATCAACGCACCGTGCGCAGTTGTCGACAACTCCGCCGTATCCGGGGAATGCAGAGAATGTTGCCCATCCTCGCTATCCGGAGGTTGTGGCTTACGCCCTCTCGGGGTATGGCTCGAGTGTTCGTGAGGATTCAGTAGCCTTCCTGGCAGAACAGCTCCTTCTTGCGGATCGCTGGACGTTTGTACCACGACGGCCAGCATTGTGTTACCCACTGGGCGTGGTGGTAGTGCACGGATGCGACGGCTGGAGCCCGTGTCCGACAAGGAGTAAGGTGGTGATGGTGATTGGCTAGGTGCTGGAACCGGAGGCAAGTCGCGGTCATGTATCGGCACTGGCACATAGCTCTGTCCTCGGATGTCAAAAACAATATCTTCGAGGTCCCGCGGATCGCCAGTGCTGTCACGCGAATGGAGCAACTCGATATTGTCACTCGTTTGACGCGTATGCCTTGTACTGCGTGGAGAGGGCGTGGAGAGGGCGTGGAAGTAACCCAGGCGCCGCGACCGGTCGTCTCGCTTCTGCATACGCAGGCGATACACATACCGAGTTGCAATCAGTACTCCGTCTGTGCGGTAGAAAAAAATGTCACCAAACGCGAAAATACGAGAACAGCGAGACCTACAAAATTCAAAGAGCAACAGTGCTGCGACAATCGCTATAAACACGTATGTTGAGACATTCATGAGTTGCGTGCAACTCGACTCCATCGAAGTGTTCGTCAACACTTGTGCACAGTAATCGACAAGCTGTTGGCGATTACTTGCACGCACGGTCACGAGGAAGTATATGCCGACGATGAGGTTGAGGACGAAATGAATGTAGAGGAAATAAGTGTATATCGTGACGAACAACTGCTTGCGCGCAACAACGCCGATAAACCTGTAGGACGGAGCTGGGTAAGTGCTTTCGTGCGTGAAGACTTGTAGGCCATGCACACCCAATGATGGACGCTACAAACAAGAGACTTTCAACAACCCCTGTCAGAACAAAAGCCACTCGTTCCTTGGAGGAGAGCTGGTAGGAATCTAGGCTATCTTGGTCAAAGCTAAGTTGACGGTCCAAGACAGAGAGGCTCACGGAATAGCTCGAACCATATAATGATCGATATCGCTCCAGAAAGAAGGAATGTCAACATGGACATCAGCACGAATCCCGCGCGAACTGGTATACAGAAGCAGAATGAATTAGAACGGAATAACCATGCTTTGAGGTCGATGGTCATATTTCAAGCCCGATGAACGTAGGGCACAGCTGACGCAGCAGTAGGAGGGTAAGTAAGAGGGATAGTATGAGGTGTGCTGAAAAGTCTTTTGATGCTCACATTCTCGTACAGCCCCAAAGGATGAGGACAGCGAACCTGACCGATCACTATGGCAATGTACTCAGCTTGTGGGCAAGCGGCCATTGAGCGCCCACGGGGCCATCACCGCGAACGGTGTCGGCGCCCAGCCTGAGAGTCCGGGTCGGCCGGAGTTTCAATAAGGGTTGAACTGGCGAGTGTACACTTTTGTTGCTACATTTTGGGTGCCAGTCCCGGGCCAGGCATGGACGCAAACACGAACGAACAGCTCGACGGCGCGCCGATGGACGTAGATGACGAAGAAACTCAAAATACTCCAGTGTGCGTGCAGCGTCCACCGGGTCCGGTACCCAGGCCCCGTGCCCAGTCCGAGCCTCTCCATGAGCCAAAACAATTCACGGTCGGTTATGTCTATTCCATGGATATGCTCCTCCACGCGTCTATTCACGGTCATCCTGAACAACCTAAACGTATCTCGAAGATCTTCGAGGCTATTCAGGGTGCCAACTTGATCTCAAAAATGAAACAGATCCCCATTCGTCCTGTATATCGTAACGAGGCGCTCCTTGTACACACCGAGGAGCACTGGGACAAGGTCCTCGCCATTCAATGTAAGTGCGGGAAATGCACCTAGTTTGCGATTTCCTTCGACTTGTTCACAATATCCTGACACTTACGACGCGAGCCTCTTCATCTCTCCAGCAATGACTGCACAAGACATTACTGACTCGGACAGTTACTACGAATCGTTATCCCTCTATGTTATGAACGGTACCACTCGCGCCGCCAAACTGAGCTGCGGCGGCGTCATTGAGGCGTGTCTGAAAGTGGCTGAAGGTCACCTTAAGAAGAGCTTTGCTATCGTACGACCACCTGGCCATCACGCCGAGCCTGATGAGCACATGGGTTTTTGCTTCTTCAACAACGTCGCTGTTGCGGCAAAAGTCGTTCAATTGTGCACTCCAATCAAACGTATCTTGATACTGGACTGGTAGGCTAATGGGTTATATGGCATGCATGATTTCCTGACACTTGGTTTTTGCCAAAAGGGATGTGCACCATGGTAAATTCATCCTTCGTCTTTTGCTCGGAATCACTCACTTTGACTAGGTAACGGAACTCAGCGCGCCTTCAACGACGATCCATCTGTATTGTACATCTCCATACATCGCTACGAGCGCGGTCAATTTTATCCTTGCGGTCCTTTTGGTGGTTTGGAGTCCTGCGGAGATGGTCCAGGTCTTGGCTAGTATGTCCGTGCAACTAGACACATGAACGTTCCTGACAGATACTAGCTCTGTCAACATTCCGTGGCCCACGAAAGGGATGACAGATGCTGATTATATCCATGCGTTCCAGCAAATTGTGATGCCAGTTGCGTTAGAGTTTGCGCCCGAGCTAGTTATCAGTATGTCGGGAAAATCTTCCTTGCTTAATTACTTGCTTGACACATTCACAACATACAATTTTCTCCACAGTTTCGGCTGGTTTTGATGCAGCGGATGGCGATGATTTGGGCGAGTGCCACGTGACACCCACAGGGTACGCACATATGACTCACATGCTCGCGAGTCTGGCTGGTGGTAAACTAGTAGTCGCTTTGGAGGTGCGCCTGCAGCTATGATTCTTGAGTGTTCTCCTGAAAAGATGTCTTTTTTCACTGCAAGGGAGGTTATAACCTCAACGCTATATCAAATTCTGCGTTGGCGGTTGCCCGCATCTTGCTTGGGGATCCTCCACCCGAATTACCTCCAATGATGGCTTCTGAAGCTGGCACAGAAACTGTCTGGCAAGTGGCACGTGAACAGAGTAAATACTGGAAGAGCATCAATCCCAAGGCTTGTGAACCTCGCGAAGGTACGTATATTTCATCTTTGACGGCCATTCCGTTCGCTACCCCTCGTGCAGAAATGGACGAAATCACCTTTTCGATACCGGAGATCCTCAAAGGACACAGACAGCATTTTTTATATTCGCAGTATCAAATGTTGCAGGTTCCATTGATGCCCGCCTACGAAGAACGCTTCGGGTCACAAGTGATGTGCACGTAAGTATTCTTTCCTGGCAAGTGACTCATCTTTCGCGTGATGACCCTGCCTAAGAGGTGACTTGCTCGAGAATAAGACGATTGTGATGTTTGTCCATGAATTGTTTGTACACTTTTCGCCTTCTGCGGGGTCTCGCTAAGTCCGACTCTCAGCGGAAACCTTCGCGTGGAATTGGACGGGAATCCCATGTGCGACGTCAACATGGAACATTCGTACCTTGTATATTTACATTTCTCTACCTGTGTTATCATGACCGACCTCTCCTGCAGATCGATTTTTCAAAGGACCTCATTGCTTGGGTGAAAAATGAAAATTATGCACTCGTAGACGTCAATCTCTTTCCTAGGCCATTCGTGACTTCGCCACTGCCCACATCACTGGTATGATCTACAACATGGTGTCCGACTGAGCTGAGTTTGTTATTGATAGCGCCCGAAAGCAGCGGAAAACCCAACCAGGGATCTCCTAACATACGTCTGGGACAACTACATCCAGTGAGTGGAACGAACGCGCGTCAACTCGCATCATCTGTTTGACTCATGCTTTCCCCCGTTGTTGAAGGTTGTCGAGCGCAACGTGCATTATCCTGATCGGCCATGGTCCAGGGTGCCAGGCCTTGATGGACATGATCAATACCAGACGTGTGTGGGTTTGGCAAGCGACCTTCAGCTATTCTGACGATGTATGTAACAGGGGCTAATATGATCAAATACGTCAATCTCGTAGTCCAAGTCGTCGGAATGGGAAAGATACCTCTAATACCCAAGGATTCTGAGGGCCTCCGGCTGTGGTACTCGGAAGTAATATTTCCTCGTCTCGTTCTTGAGGGTTGACGAACGCTGACGTATCGAAAGAAATCCCTGGTCATTGTCCATCCTTTACACCCGGCCTTTACACCAGACAGGAAAATCTTGAAACGACACGGGGATGTCATCCAAATCGGTATTTGATACTTCCCCCTATATCTGACGCTTTCGCTGACCACCAATGCTTCCGTAGACGAGATCAAACCAATCAAGACCATGATAAAGGCCCTTCCATTGATACGCGACTATGTACAGCAACTGGGCAGACCTAAATCATAGTACACCATACTCTTTCTTGTTCATTTGTTTCACGGTGTTGTTGTATAATTCCCGCTTCTACTTCTGCAGGCCTACGGGTATTCAAAGCCATTCCACGGAGCGTCTGCGCGGAGAGATTACCCCTATGATTTGGGCTTCTAGGTCAAGAATCGAGCCACCTCGGGTGGCAACCAAGTCTCCCGACAAAGAGGCAGCGGATTTTACCCCGAGCAGCTGCTCTAAGTTGGTTGATGCAAGAGCGAGAGCATCAGATTTGGAGATTCGGCTGTTACTTTCGAGGGCAGCCTACGGAAGTGATAAACAGAAAGAAAGAAAGAAAAGCTGGAAGACTGACCCATGCAACATCGAAGCGGGTGTTGCGAGCGCTCCATTGCTCAAGGATGCCGATGCCAACCTTGACACCGTGTGCGAGTAAGGTAGTGATCGCGCTGTCTTCGGTCAATGGTGGGCCCGGAAGTCTTCAAGACGTTTCGTTAGCTTGGCGACCTCAAGCATATTGGGGACTTACATCCTCTTCATCTCCCATGTCTCAGGGAATGACCTAGACGGTGTCATGATTACCCCGACGTTTGCCTCGCCTAGATCTTTAGCTAGTAAATGGGCTTCAGCGGCGCCAGCCACTGTCAGCTTGAGCTCAACACTTTTACTGGCCTCAACCTCCTTCTTGAGCTTGATCAATGACGCGATAATATCAGCATTTTGCGCCTGGACAACTAGCGGAATGTCTCCCTTTGATTGCAATCAAAAAGAGAGGTAAGATCAGAAATATTTATAGTTTACCTTGGCAACACGGTCAAACGGAGTTCCGCTCGCGGCATCCAGTAACAAGTGGCGCAAGGCAGCAATCTGGCTGCTCACGGAGGATGATGTCGAGTGGCCAACGTTGACGTGCAGAGCAGCTATATCTTGAATGACAGCGCCTTCTTGTAATGCATGTGCTGCACCCGTCGAGAATGCTGTACTTATACCAGCGACTAAGCCTTGGGATGTCGGAGGCGTGATCGCCGACGTTACACCTGCATGGTAGGCGAGTCTAATTGGTTACAGTCTTAGCATATCAAACATAGCACCGAAGAAGGAAAACCAACAGGGTGTCGCGACCTGCAAACTGCAGACCATCAACAGCCAACATGACCTCATTACCTACCAGAAGGTTTGGAATGTCACTTGATAGAGGATCGAGCACTACGCCGTCATGCGTAGACCTCTCGCCCTGGATCTCCTCCAGGCCCAAGGGTGACCCGTACGACACCAAGCCGGGACTAAGACAAATGTTTGCATAAACGCTATGATTGGATGGCAAGCAAAACTCACGAGATTGAGCCACCTTGCAGGTCAAATGATTCGAAAGCCTGATCCAAAGTGCTGACAGATCCAAGACAAGTATGCCGTGATCCAAAGCATGCGATTTCGCCCTTTTGTACGACGACTACTCCTGGTTCACCATCACGAGCACTAAATACCTCCTGGATGCTGGGCCAACTCCGTTCATATACACTACTGACGTTAGTAAACAGGATGGTATCAGTCTTTGCTCGGCTCGGCGCCAGAGGTGGAAGTCCTTGGTATTCAATAGCCGCTTTCGCTTCCTTATCGAAGTCGGGAGTGATTGGGAGTGATTGGAAGGTAGTGGGTTTCTCCGAAACGTAGGGGTGTCCAATCTGAGCAATACCATCAATCCAGACTTGCTTTGGGGTTGCGCCCAGAGCCAACGGGTGGCTATCCCATATTACAACGTCTGCGGATGGCAGGTGAGTACAAGGAACTCGGCTGGCTTGGTGACCCTCTCACCTGCGTCATATCCTGTGCAAAAGATCAGTCGGTGAATAAGTTACATCTAAACCAATCCAATGATACACACCTTCACGAATAAAACCGATGCGGTGGTCCAGGCCAAGAACTTTAGCGGGAGTTGAAGTGACGGCAGAGAGCGCGAGGTTGGCGGAAAGGCCATAGTAGTAGGCCTGTTGGGTTTCAAAAAGCAAGTACCGAGAATTTAACACGGGATGGTCACTCTGAGAACATGTCAGTCTTTGTAGAGAAGCACAGAATCAACTTTCAGCACCTTCATCACGACATCTATGCCGTTCTCGGCCAGTATGCGTGGGGCAAACTCAGAGCCTCGATAAGCTTCCCGCTTATACCGAGCGTTGGTCGCGAACAGAGCAGCAGCCGGCGTGTTGTCTGGATGTAATTGTGTAAGCAGTACATAGAAACGAAGAAAACATACTGTAGGCTTGCTTCAGGGTTCCGGGGACTAAATAAGTCTCGTGTGCATGGTGGAAAGCAGCCAGGGGGAACTTGAACTCGTTTGTAAGCTAGTATACGAGTTAGGTCATCCCCAGCATCCAATCCGGCATCGAACGTACTCGGACGAAGTCGTCAAGGTCAACTGCTTCATAACAGTGAGTATGAACCTGGAAAGAGCCAAGAGTTAGCGGGAACCATGAACCCTCTACAGTGACGAATACCTTGACGCGACCTCTAAGAACGTCGACAAGAGCCTCCCATTGAAGGTCCTCAGGGAAATCACCAAGGCCATCCCATTCACCAGCCAAGGCTTTCGTGCAGTAGGCATCCTGACTTTCTTTGATCTTGCGGGCTGTATCATAACTGGCAGACAATACGTTACAAAACATGTCAAGTCGTTCATACAATCCTTACGCTTGGCGGAATGCCCAGAAGGTGTCCATGCGAGTATTACCATATACGCGGCCTACAAAGAAATCATAAGTCAGACTTCCCGCTGTGTCTGAGACGAGCACATACTGGGGTTTTCTCCTGATCGTTCCAGACCAATCATCAACCAAAAGTAACTTTCATAATAGGAAGCATACCACATGCATGTCTGCGGACAAACGATGAACGAAGATATCAACTACACCACGAAAAATTCTTACTTCATCTGCCTCCAACGTGGTGGCAACGTGGGGTCGACGCGCGTGTCATTGATGGTATAAGGAGGTTCAAGCAGCATAGACGAGGGAGATCGCTCTTCGGTGGGGCGTAGTTTGATAACAAATGCTTGTCCTCCTATACCTCGAGTAAGTGTATTTCTTATCCGATAAGCTCAGAGTAGCCAAACCAATTGCATTAGCTGAACCAGGTAGAATATTGGCAGTTGTGACACCCCCGGATATAGAAAGTGGATATGCATCGTCGTGTGTGTTAAGCCCATCCAGGCTTCGCATCCACGGTAAGATTGGTCCTAACAACTGTCAGCTCGGTGCCAAAGAGAGTGCGACGAAGAAAGCGAAATAACCTTTGTATGAATTGGTGTCACTTGCTCCAGCGAGTGCGGGAGCGCTATCAACTCCAAGATGTGAATGCATATCAACTATCCTGTAACACAAAAGCATCAGAGACATCAAAGACGCGACTTTGGAAGGACGCGAAGAAGTTACCCTGGGGTTACCCAACTTCCACCGACATCGACCGCGAGGAAATCCCCGTACTGTGCCAAATCATCTTCGGAGATGTGCCCTACGAACTTGATGATACCCTTGTCCAACAGGATATCTGCACCGTGAATCTCATATTGGAGAGGATCTCCAGTCCACACCGACGCGTTTTTGAGCAACGTCGCGCGGGTACCGTCGACGAAACGGTCAGATTGGGTTCTCCGCGCGAAATCAGCCGGTGGCCCAGGCTGTACATGGAGCATGCTGCATTTCTGAAGTGTTTCTTCAGCATGGAGGGGTAACCTGACGGAATCCTTGGCCACAGATGTGTAGTGAGAAGCAGACCATAGCCAGACCACCACAGGAACACTGCAGAGGGCGAGGACGCGTGCTAATCTGTTCCTACGGGCCTGGGGTCTCTCGATCACTCCAAGCGGGGTGTAGGTTGGAAGTTTGTCCATGGCCCCGGTATCGCCTGGCAGACTGTGGAACGGGAGAGACGGAAGGCGTTGCTCGGAATATATATGGCTTACTGAGTCGCCCCAGCCAGTCCTGCCCCGGTGACCTGGGAAGAGGAAGTCAGGTGTGCAGACTAGAAATAGTCCAGCACCAGGCACTGCCACAAATCGGCCGCCTCGGGGCTTAAGTTGAACTTGTTGAACTTGAAAGTTCCGAAATGGCTCCCGAGGTCAGAGCGAAGCCACCTGTCGTACAACCCGGTGTCGGAAATAATATTATCGTCAACCCAAACCAGGTGAGCCCGCTCATCACCCGCAACTGCGCGCTTACTGACGAGTCACCGGAGCGCTTGAATCCAGTCCTCGAATGCATCCGCAATGTGGGTAAAGAATTTGGCGATATCGTCCCCGATTTCCAGGTTGGCCGTACGACGTGCATATTATTCCTTAGGTATATCTTTTCTTTGTTAGCGCTTGTAGTGGTGTTCTGATGAACACATCAGTTTGAGGTACCATCGACTTCATCCCGAATACATTCACACCCGAATTGAGAAGCTTGGACGCTCCTACAATCTTAGAATACTCCTTATCATGTGCGACGTCGTAAGCAAACTCTGTATAGTCTCCCGGCTCTTATTCACGTCATCCTCAGACCGAACACCAAGAGCTAATCAGGGAGCTCACCAAAGTAACGTGCTGTCCTTCTCTAGTTACTTGTTATAGACAATCGCTACAGGTATGTCTGATCAACAATTTCACCGTCATTGTAGCATGGAGGTACGCCTGCGTTTCGTGCAATCGTTCGCTCTGACCCCGCCCTTGAAAGCAATGACGAAGCTGGTCAATACATTGGAACTTTCAAGCAGTTCGAACACAAACCACCAGACCTCATCAAGGAGCGCGTCGACAAAGATTATGATTCCCAGCTGCGCACTGCGCTTACAAGCATCAACAAAGTCAACAAGACCGATGTTGAAACACTGCGCACGTCCATTGGTGTATGTTAGGTGTCGAGCTCCTTCGTCAACGTCTTACACTCCACGAGCAGAGCTTTGCGGATATCAGCAGGGCATCCTCAGACAGACTGCAAACTTTGCCGGGGTTCGGCCAGGTTAAAGTGAGAAGGATAAAGGATGCTTTTGAGAAGCCATTCCGCAACCAGTCGACGAGCGCGGCCTTCTCGCTTGGCAGTCAAGTATCACCTGCCCCACCTCTCAATCCGAGTTCTTTTGTAAATGAAATACCTCCCGCGGATGCGAATGACAAGGGAAAAGAGAAGGAAGTGTGTGCACCAGCCTCACCTCCAGACCGCCCATTCCGCGAACCAAGCCCCGTATGGGATATTGAACTCGATCTTATTTAGTCTATCAACTCCTACTCAGGTTGATGGATTTCTGTGCAAGGTCTGATACACATTTCGCAGCCTCAGAACCTTTTGCAGTGAGGTTGAATAATCCTCACGACAATCAATGCGATTGTGAAGGTATTCGAGTCTTTTGTACCTAATTTATGCTCAGCCACTCAAATTGTCCAGTCGGGGTTGGCGCAGAGAATAATTCACAATCGCAAGTTCATATCTGGGAAATCGACTAGCAAAGTGAAAAGTGTGGTAATTTCTAACAGGATTGGTAGAATGCATTTCGCAAACATCATGTATAATTGACTGAATACTTTATGTAAGTCGCCAGCAGGGCATTTGAGAATTAAGGTAGCAAGTATAGGGCATGCGAGACCTGTTGTGTACGAGAATATCGGGAGCATAATAATATAACGATCAAGGATACGAGACATAACGACGAAACTGGAAGGATCCATGGATGCATGAGGAGAGGAAGCCGGCCTTCTCCGCAGTTGATCTATGGACGTTGTGGCGAAAAGTAGGCCTTAAGAGTGGCCGCCCGTCGACGCGGACGAGCACCCATAAGTGCCATGCGATCATAGTAGATACGCATCGTCAGACGCTGTATCGCTGCCTTCGTTCTCGATCGATCAAGATGAGCAGCGCGGGTGTCAACTGGGATACCCGGAGTCAAATGCTTCATTTGGAATGCGGGGTGCACACTCACCAATTTTACTCTGCAATATCTCAAGGACCTTGCGGAGGAGCTCGAGAGGTGGCGTTGCTGGTTTCTTAGGCCTTGTTGGACTCCCTTGCACTGAAGTGCTACTCGCGGACTGCATGGTAGCACGCTCTTCTTCAACGTACGGCGCAATATCGATGAGGGCCACGGACAAAATATTAACGTGATGTCTAAGCTCTTCATAATCTGTCGATTCATTTGTGACGTCGAATAGCTCGCAGGATCCAGCATCAGGGGAGAGTAGTAGTATGAGTGGTTCAAGTGGAGGTGCCTGATCCTGGGTGATGTTCTAGTTGTCGCAGTGTTGGTGACAGGGAGGAAAAACATACATTCGGGGTAATGGTCGTGGGAACAAGGAAGCAGTATGCCAGACGTCGTGCAATGCACCTTGTCCGACCACTGCCACTTGCGAAGAACGAGACCAACCGGGCCTTGTTGACAGGAACCAGTCCACTCGCGAAGCTTAGGACTTTCTCATGGATATCGTGGAGCTGAAGTTCGACGTTTGTGTGTAGCATTTGGAAGAGATGGAATGTCACGCACCAGGCAATCCGTTGCGCCATGATTGCAGACAACGTCCATGGTGATATTCAGTTGTATTCGGAGTTCACTTGAAGTTAACGGATCAAGTCCCATGACAACCAGGATCAACACTACGTTCGCCACATCATCGGAAGAGAAAGCACCAGCACTGGGATGGGATACATTCCATGAGTAATCCGGTTATCGGATTCGGTATGGGTTCTACTGACAAACCTGCGGCCTTTACAATCTCAAGAAACCGTTTTAGAGCTTTCAGGAGGGTTTCAGTTTCATGGGTGATGCGGTGCTTCTGAGCGCCTTCCGTAATTAATCCGAGTCCCTCGAGGATCGAGGGGCTAGCGCCTAACCGAACTAATGCGAGCAGAATCGCAGCGAAAGGTACTTGTACCTTAGGTGAGTTCAATCCCCACAGATCACGAAGAGCGATGGAGACAGCATCGGCAACCTGAGAAGAAGCAAAGAGGGCTGCGAAAGGGTCAATACCATAAAATTAAATTGCGGGAACAACCTGCCCATGTTGAGGAGTTGAGGAATGTTTGACAGTAGGATATCTCTGGGAACAGCAGCAAGCGCTCCACTTCGGAGGATCAAGTCCAGCAGCGAATCATCTGAGTAACGTATAATTAACCTTACGGGCATGTTTGGGTACTCGGAAGCCACATACCACCGCCTTTGAGAAACCCATCTAAGCGGGTAAGAATTGGATGACCTGATAAGGGCGGGATTGACATAGAATCAACGTCCATATCCTCATCTGAGGGTTGTATCCACAGGGAAACGCCCAAGGTCATTTTCTGGTCCATATTTTGAGCCTTTACGTTTCCTTTACCATTCTTGTCGCCACTAAGTATCTTGTTGATAGCTTTGCCGGCAACGGCACCTAACATCCTCGACTCGCGGTCCCCAATGGTGAAGTCCTGCACATCGCTGGAGCTAACGGGGCTGGTCGACTTGCGAGATTCATGAACAGCTCTCCAGGCTGCTTGCTCATCCGCGAGGCGTAATCGTTCTTTAGTACCAGATTCATCATCAGAGCCGACCGATGCCTCGCGAGAACTTTGCCTGATTGCTTCTTCTGCGAGACGAAGTGCGGCACAACTAGTACCACGTTTGTCCTCCAACTCCTTCTCGCGTAAGAGAGCACGCAGAGGATTGATCGCTTGTGATTTCCTGCGATTCGACGGGAAGGGCACTGACTTTGTCACGCCAACAGAAGTTGAAGACTCGGCAATCGTGAGGGGTAGATGAAAAGGTGGTGCAGCTTTACGAGTTCTCGTGGACACTCGCGTCGGTCGCAGTAGCGGCGAGCTGTAATTCGGAGTTCTGCGAGTGCTAAGATCAATGGTTGCGTCACCGAAAGTCGAGGGCAGACTTGACAATGGAGAAGAAAACATGTCACTGGGAGTTCGTGGTGCAGGAGATAGGGAATTTGAGAACCAAATTAGAATTCAAGTCTTGACTCACCAGAACCCGAAACTCTTACCTTTGCCCATTTGCAGTACCAATCAGAGGGAGGTCATCAATAAGATCGCCATCGTCGCTGTCTTCGAGTTCACGAAATGAAAGAGGCTGCTCGTCGTCACTGGATTGGTGGGCAGCGAATGCCCTTGCTTTGATTTCTGCAATAAGCTTGGCAGCCTTGGCTTCGGGATCAACCGGTTCCGGGGTAGGGGGAAGCGGAGGAAGCTCGTCTGTGTCAGGGGGTGAAGGAAAACATGGAGAAGTGACGATGGGCATCTGAAGAGCAGCACTGCTCCTGGACATTACTGCGGAACGAACAGGCGCATTGAAGTGCGAGGAGGCGGACTGCGCAGATGCTGGGGGCGTACTGCGGATAGGAGAGGATAGAAGTGGGTCAACTTCCATCGCACCCTCGCGTGCACGCGGCGCAGAGGAAATAGAAGACTCGGATGTCTTCCGTCTCCACGCGTGGACACTTTCGACAACCTTTCCGAGGTCGCGCGATTGCGGGATGGGGAGAACGAGCTCTGCCTCATCAGACTGACTGCTGTGAACAACAATTTCCATACTTGAATCCAAAGGAGATGCTACCGAGGTGTCGTTTTGCACCCGCACTGGTGTGTGCCTCTGAGCTAAGGGGTTGCGAGAAGAAAAGGGTGGAGTGATGTAGACGACGGCCTTTGGACGCTCGGAATCTGTATCAAGCTGGAATACCTTCATGGGCTTTCTTGGAGATTTTAGTTTGGGAGGAGGGAGAGATGTGCTGTGGTTGTTACTATCGGGTGAACGTGGACGCTTGCGCGTCGTCATCGTCGAAGCGCTGCGCATCTGCGGAGGGGCGCCTGGATGGAATAAGCACATGGAAGAGGCGAGTGTAAATGTACGCTTACTAAGATTCATGGAGGAGTCGCGGACCACGGTATCTTTCGAGGCTCGCGTCGCTGGTCTCCTCCGTGTCATGGACATCGTTGTTGCCGTTGTTCCTGCGGAGCCGGAGGACGGCGCCAACGCTAGAACAGATGCAGAGGGTTTCTGAGCAAAAAAATCGGTCAACTTTTTGCTCTTGTCTCTCCAGGAACTTCTTGGGGGCATTTCAGTGCTGGAGTCTGCAGGCTCGAGGATGGTCAATGTTGCTCGCGACACGCTCCTCTCGAAGAACGACGCAGTAACGTGACACCACGTAACTCTCCATATTTGCCACCGGCCAATGCCGAATTTGAACTTTGCAAAAATCACCGCGCGGGCAATGAATTGATGACTCTGAGCTGGTAGGTACATTAATCCAACTGATCTTCACAAAGCCGCCATTCCCCGAGAATTGAATGCAATCCTTTCCATTGTGATTACCTGAAATAACTATAGTGCGAGCTAATGCAACTTGATATCCGAACCGTCCGAGTGAATGTATGCGATAACGATCTAGTATCATGGAGGGAAACGTCCTGCAAAATGCTATATAGGAGGTGTGGATGTCACTCTACAGGGGTACAATATGCAGTGGGCGAAAACAAGATGGAGTGCCATGTGAGGTGTGGAAAACATTTATAATGCAATGGGCTGGTGTTCGTCAATCGTCGGCTGTCTACTGTGTGATGGTGGTTGCGGGTAGAGTGGTGAAGGAGGGTGGGAGTGTCGGGGTGATGATGCATTTGTCGATGAGTATTGTGATTGTGAAGGAGTGCGTGAATGCGATCCTGCAGATGGTTGCAAGGACCAACGTCGTGGGAGCAGTGAACCAAGTGTCGTAGAGCCTGACTCCTCGGAGTAGCTACTGTGTTCTTCTGTGACAATCTCCGAGGGGCTCTCTGGATACGGCTGGTTGATATTCGGATCTAGAGGCATGTTCCTTTCTGGTGTCGGATTTCGAGGCCGTCCTGCCATGTCTTCTTCCTTTTCTCCCTTTTCTAGATTCGACACATCGGAAGATGATGCCTTGCGTCGTCGAAATCTTGCAGGCACCTTTATCAAACCCAGGTTGACAAGGGTGTTGATGAACATGACGATAACAGCAACAGAAACGATGACAGCAATAACAATGCCGATCGCGACGCGAGGAATGGCTGCAACATTGAGGCTTTGAATAAACGCGATCAGCAGACCAGTGCATACGACACGAGTGAGTGCCAAATATGTTGCAAGAATGTCGGCTCCCCTCGTCTTGTGCGGTCGAAGGTACAGCAGGTAGGCGAGGATCGCAAACTCGATGACCAGGATGGATATGACCTGCACTTCTCCGTTTGCTTGGGCGAAAGCAATGAATATAGCTTTCACAAGAATGCCGACAAGAAACGGTATGCTTGCGAAATACCTCTCTGGGCGGTATAGGGCGAATAAAGGGCCGTATGTGGTGGTAGTTTGAGGCCGTGTGTACAGTGCATATGGTGTGGCACGGATTGCGACGCGGACGACGCGGAAGGTCGAAAAAAAGAGATAGCCCACCACCCCTAGAAAGAGCAATACCGAAAGCAAGATTGACAGCCAGGAGTCTTTGAGTGTCCACTGATACAGCACGAAAATGCTGACAGGGGTTATTGCAATAAGGCACTAGTTCAGATGTGTAAACATATATCTTGAGGTCAGAGAGCCATTCTGTACTCACCACACGCAATAGCCATGCGCGCGCGAACGCTGGATACAATTCTCGGCGCAAGAAACTGGGGTGTTGTGTCTTCCGACTAGCAAGCGCTACAACGCCGTAGCCTAGTGCAAGTGTCGCTACCAGGATTGCCAAAAGCATTAATGCCACAAGGAAAATAGTCATGAATGCGTTGGCCGTGGCGATCCCCACATACTCGACGTAAATGGGAACACCAGCCTGGAGTACATTACCGGAGGTTGCAGTAACAAGCTGGACAGTTCCGACGCTGTCTAGCTCTTGGACACCGCTAGGAAAAGCCGGTAATATATGACCTGGTGTCGTGAGATTGCCCAGTGCCACCAATGTCTCTGGCGCAAGGCTGGTCGTTTGATAAGTGGCGAGGGATGTAACCACGGCATTGTAAGGGCTTAGTTTCCTATTGACCAAAGCGACCGCTGAACCAGAGGTTGCATCCGCCATGTCGCCACCGGTAAGGTGGCGCATGTTATTGATCGAAAGCTGGATTGGGGAAGTTACCGAAGCCGGAAACAGACCCAGTGCCCATGAGAAGTTGGTCGCAAAAGCGATGTAGACAGATGAATAATTAAGATCAAGAAGAGCCGTCGAAGCTGCCCACTGGAAGAGATAGAACAGGTCGAACAGACGATATGGTGCGAGAGCATCGGGTGATTGCGAATACCAAATTGCGGAAAGAAGCGCAAGAAGACCCAGGGCGCCTGTGACCCACTCCACTGCGACCTGGTGGGCTGACCAGCCATTAGACAAGGTCGCCTGAACGCAAGCCCTAAGTTGGCCAGTAGTGACGTCATTGAGTGTTAGTTGTGCATAACTACCAAACGCTGAGGAGCGACGCCGGAAGAATCGGACACTGGAAACTCACGCTTCAAGGTCTGGTATCTGGAAAGCTATACCCGGGATCTTGCCATTTACGCCAAGAGAAGAGGGAAGAGGGATCGAATCCGATCCAGTAAAGTTATAGGTTGGTAATGGGCATAATGCACCATTGAACAAAGAGCAAAGGTCAAGCGTAAAGTTGACGGGATGCATGCCATAAACATTCAGTAATATGTTGGCAGACACGCTGACGTCGGGTTCCTGCCAAGAGAAACGGTATGTGATTTCGAAACCAGGGAAAGAGTCGGTATTGGAACTCACGACACTTGCTGCAGAGATGTTAAACCAAATGGAAGAATTCTTCTGAAAGTAGGCAACATCGAATTGTTGGATAAGGAGAGCATCGGGTTCTGAACAGTAAGTGACAGACGACGTGACTGGGGAAGGAATACATGAGATATTTTCCGACACGCATACAGTCGGGTCACAACAGACTCACAGAGCGAATCATCCCTAGCAGAAACTTGAATAGCAGGGATAAGAAAAAAAAGGGGAGCAAGACGTCGCATCCGGGCGACGAGCATGTGGGTGGAATGGGAGGGGAGCGAAAGAGTGGATATGCGCCAGCTATCACGGGGATGTGGAGCCCTCACGAAGATAATATAACGGTCTATTCAGCCGCGTGTTGGAAGCATTCCATATTGTACTCACAGCTCTATTGTTGTCAAGGCTGTGGTTACGACTCGCGTCTGGGCCTTTGTTCTCGAAAACACAACGCCAGCTGAGAAAGAAATGAATCAAGTCCCTCAATTTCAAGGAACTGGTCAGGCTAAGGATTGGAAGAGGTCGGTGGCCTAAGGTGCTGTAAGATAAAAATGTGAAACATAAAATAATTTATGACATATGGAATTCGTCAGCTCGGAGTCGCTGAAGTTCGGGCGATGCGTAATTGCCGAAATTGGCCGTCGGAATGGAAGAGGTGGCTGTGCGATTATGTAATAGCACCGATTTGGGCGGCGTCTTCCACGTAAGTACATACCGAGTACAACGTAGCTACTTACAACATATCTACGGTTGTCACAAACCTAGTTCCTAGATCGTGTGGTCTCAAGTGTAGCGGAACAAGACCATACACAACCGACCAACAAGAGCGTTCATTACGTCAAGTATGCACAATGGTCGTAGTTCCCACCCTGGTTTGCGCCCCACCAGCTTGGGAAAAGATGCGCAGTTCCTGCTGCACCCTGTACTGCAAAGGAAAGGATGAACACCATCACCTGGGTTCCCCCATCAAGAGCTGCCCCAGCTGTCAGCTTCAGCACGCAAGATGACTGGCTGACGGAACCCACCAGCTCCAATAATGTAGTTGTATTGAGCGAACCAACGAGGATAACGTGTACGCAGCCACCATTGAGAAAGGAAGGCAATTGCAAAGTAAGAGGCGATCGATGAGTTGATTCCTACGCAAAGCCATCCGATAAAGTACCTGTGGCGTTTTAGACTTTTAGTACTCGAGAATTACCAGAGTGGAGCCTCGACATACGCAATCACTGGTGTGTAAAGATAATCCGTCCGCAGCTTCGGCCAAAAGCGGTGCGCAACCCAGAATGGGATGGGAACGAATAAGCCGACCACGTAAGCCCATGGTACCCACTGATACCTCATTCCTACTGAAAACAGCTCATGGCTGAGGCCTCCCCAGGCGATAGCTTGAGAATTATACTGCTGCGGCTGCTGGCCGGACCAAATATTCGTTCCTTGGATTGAAAGAAGAATCTCTCGCTGATTATCAATAATCGAGTTCATCAACACTGCGTAAACGTGAGTAGTGGTTAGATTCAGATACCTATTTGATTTGATCCCCCTTACCATAGTTCAATACCGCGCCAAGGAGAGTGCCAATAATCTGTGCCGTAAATGCAGCACGGGGTGGAAGTTTCGAGTCTGCCGAAGGTGAGATAAATCCGCTCTAGTAGAACGTGGACCTACATTGACCAATCTTGAGGTCCCGGAGCAGCAATGTCGCCTGTGTCACGGTATCTGCCAATGTCGCTTTAGCTCGTTTGATGTTTGATGAATTCATGTAACCTTACTATAGCTGTATAGCACGAAGTACATGTTCGCCATTGGCTTGCCAGGATGTAGGTATCCCCCAATCATTTGCACGAACCTGGATCCCCCGTCGGTGTCAGGTTCGTATCATGAATGAAAATGTTACTTACGGTTGTATGATAAAACCATAACCAGTGATGGCACCAAGTGCCCCAAAGAATAGAATAGACACCGTAGCCAGCAATGTTGCGATCACAAAGCCCCACCTATCGATAAGGGTTCAGTGATCAAGTAATGAGCCCACTAAAATACAACTCACCAGGGCAGCGTAGAATTCGTCTCATAAATTACTACCAAAGCAACGATGACGGACAGCAGGAATGTTATGAAATACCAGCTATTTGGTGCATCCGGATACTTTTCTTTGTCAGAATTATTTCCGGACAGGCTGCAAGTGACTTACTTTGAGCATCTCCAGATAATGGGGATCAAGCTCCTCGTTCTCATCTGCATTCCTCATACCATCATTCTGCCAGAATCTCCAATCGAACGTCTCCCACGACTCCTTGAGGGCCCGTGGGCTCATCCAGCTCCACGCGGAGCGAAGGTCATCCATGTTCCAGAGAAGGAGGTGCGTGAACGTTGCAGCGAGTCCCAGATTTGTGGTTAGTAGGTAGACCACCCACGTGGAGGAATACCAAGGAAGTCCTTGCTCCGCAAGCAAAATTGGGTCGACCTCGTAATTCGAATTGAGAATCAGTGTCTGATCATACGTCGTGCCATTCTCATAGTAAAGCAATTGAGAAAGCTAGTAGATAAAGAGGGATCAATGCATGCCAAATGATTCATTGGATCCGACCTACGAATGGGAAATTCTGCGCCTGCCAGATATTGTTATAATATACTGAAACAAAGACGACCCTAGTCGAGTAATGTCATCGTGTTGTGCAGATCTCAGGAAGGTAACTTACATGCAGAGAATGTAGCCAATAAAGTTGGATAGCTGAATGAGAGTTAAAATTGCGTGCGTCGTTCGATGAACGCAGACTTACTTGCGCTTTGAGAGGAATGGTCATCGGATTTAAACCACCTGAGATATACTATAGAGGACAGTCGGTTGCGAGACAGACAGAAAGTTGGAAATGGCGCTTACCTGCCAGTCGAAGCAGATAGACAGCAGTCCAAGACCTTCATTACCATTGGTGCCACCGAAAACACGGGAGAACGCGGGGCTATTTGGATTCGCCAAACAGAAAACAGAGAGCCCGGTGAGCAACGGGAAGATCCACTCGGGGAAAAGTTCCCAGATAAATATACTGTCCGTCATCGAGTCAGAAATTTCAGAATACGCGCTCTCAAACTTTTCATCGAACAACTTACGCCCAAAACACACAATAAAACATTTTGAGCTTTCTCCTTGCTGCCTGTCCGCCTTCGTACAGGGCATCGAACATCGAAATGAGAGGAAGCACTGTAGGATACAACATCTTGGATGGGTACAGCAGAATGGCTGTCCAGGTGCAATAAGTCCAACTATCCGGGTCAGGTGTCTTGATGAATACATACGGCGCATCATTCCACCAATTCCGTAACCCAGCAACTGGCTCGAGAAGAGAAGGAAAATCGAAGCAGCGGCATTAGGTGTAATGTTGTAGTACAAACGCTGAACTGCGAGGACTTCGGTACCAAGGGCAGAGTTCGCTGCTGCGCTGGCCATGATGATAACGAATGCATTCTCTTTCTTGTTGAATGGGCCCTGTCGACATGTATTCCGAATTAGCCGAGGAACCCGAATATGATAAACGATTTACCGGATTCAGCCACCTCAAGTAGCGAACGCGAGGAATAAAGGTTTCCATGAAGACTCCCAATATATACGATACAACAGCAAGAAACATCAGGGAAACGAGCACCGTTTGCTGGTGATAATGATAAAGAGAATGTAGTTGCAACAGTGGACCCGACCCACCGGTTTGAAATAATATATCTCAGCTGTTGAAAGTCATGAGTGAGGGACCTCCACGGGAATGATATCACACACCAAGAACCCCTCCGAAAGTAGAAAGACCAATACCGATGATGAAGGCACGGAAAGTCCAAGGGTTTAGACTGGGGTCATCCGAAACAGAGATGACATGGGTCACGAGTTCACGTGCGTCCTGTAGGACAGCCGTGGTGCTCTCAGCTTCGGTGGTCGCAATCTCGACATCATGCTTCTCGTGATAGGATTTCTCGTCGCTGACGCTCGGAGTTCCATCACCACGGTAGGGGGATGGATCTAGTTCAAGGACATCAGTGATACCTCCTAGGTGAGACATGCTGGAGGGTGGGCCACCGCAGTGTGGGGATGGAGGAACTGCGGCATGTGTTATAAATCATTGCTCCATCCAGGGACAAGGATTGTATTAATATCGTTCTCTCACCAGTGTTGGGCAGATATCAAGACACATGTGGTACACAGTTCGAATTCTGAAATCTTTCATGGCCTCATAGGAAAACGGGCTCTGCAAATAGCTGGTTGGCGTGAATACACAGGGGTGTTTTCAAGAATACACAATTGCAAGTACGTACCTTGAGTTATCTCCAGGTTGCGCCCACCAGCTGTATCAGTAACCCCACATGCTGGACTGAGAGTCCGAGGCAGACTACCAAGCCTTTTCGGGTCGAACCGAACCGACGGGTACATTGTCACTTTGCAGCCTATATCATCACATTCCCATGGGGCACGCAGGTGTGTGACCAGTGCTGACAGTCATGGAACACAGCTAAATTAGAACAGGTATGCTGATACACCGCGCTTATCGATACTCCAGTCAGAAACTGCCACCTGATCAAAGTCCACGGGTCAAGGTATTGATTGAGACCTCTGCCGAAGTGGTGAAATGGCAGGGCGGCCGGACCAGGGGTGTCCTCCATTGCATTCTGTTTCCCACTTCACGAGGGCATCCTCGTCCCATACCTTATGGGACTTATCATCAGGTTCCCTCAGGAACGCCCCCCCTCGAACGGTGGGAGGTAGATAATCATTATGCACAGGGTGTCTTGAAAGACTGTCAGGGACATTCAATTCGAAATTCAATTGGGAGACTCACACATAATGAGGGTTATATCTGTATCCTTCCGAATAACCTAGCTCTTTCATGAAGGCTGTAGGTGCATTCCGCATCGCCATTGGGACAGGTGCGGTGACATCCTTTTTCGCTGCCACCTCAGCTGAATTATAGGCCTCATATGCCCGTGTACTCTTTGGAGCTTCAGAGAGGTAGGAAACAAGATGGGCTAAGTTGATGCGACATTCCGGCATTCCAACTTGTTGACAAGCATGCAAAGTCGCGGTTGCCTGACAGTTGGTGGATCTGTTATGAGTGATGATACAATAATTTTGGTAAAATTGACTTACTAATGGTAACGCATGGTTATCCGCGAGCCCAATATCCTCGCTCGCGCAAACAACCATCCTTCGGGCAATGTATAAGGGATCCTCGCCAGCACTCAGCATACGTGCTAGCCAATACATTGCCGCGTTACCCTGACTACCGCGTACCGATTTGTGAAGAGCAGAAATCATGTCATAATGACTTTCACCGGTCCGATCATACGAGCAAGACACCGATTGTCGCAACGAAGCAAGAAGCTCCTCTTCTTGGATGTTGTTCTTCGATGCGAGGACGAGCTCCAGTAGAGAGAGTGCTGTTCGTGCATCCCCGGCGGATAGCGAAATGAGTGATGCGATAATGCGAGGTGTCAACTGGGGGTAGGACGGATATGGACCCTCAACATTGCTCGATTCCGCCGACCCTTGAGTCGTAGAGGGTTGGTCAGAACTTTGGGAGCTAGTTGGCTGTTGCAAAGCCGACGATACATATATCTCATTCGTGCAAGAAAGACGCTCCACTGCACGAGAGAGTATTCTTCCCATGTCCTCGTCTGTGAGGTGTTCCAGTGTGAATACACTAGATAGGCGTCAGACGTTACGAATAGACATTCGATCTCACGGACCGACAACGGCTCATGAGAGCTCCCGTCAACTTGAAGGATGGGTTCTCCGTTGTCGCACCTATCAACTGGATGTGTACGGTAACTATCATGCGGGGTGGTGGTGCAGTAACTGGTAAATTACCTGGATCTGGCCTTTCTCAATGTACGGTAAAAAGATGTCCTAGAATCAGTTGAGATCAGCGCATCTAGGAAGGAGGAGAAGCATACTTGCTGAGATTTATTAAAACGATGAATCTCATCCAAAAACAGAAGGGTCTTCCTGCTAGAGATGTAGTCAATGGAACATCATGATATAAGTCACCCGCATACCTCCCTGTCAACGCCAGAGACCCCTTTGCTTCTTCAAAGATATTACGAGCGTCGTTGATTCCTGACGAGGTGGCACTCATCTCTTTAAAAATGCAGTTTGCTTCTCTAGCCAAGAGTCTCGAAAGAGTTGTCTTTCCGCAACTGTATTGTTTTGACATGAGTCCGTACCTCGTCAGGCGAGCGATGTTCACTCACCCCGGCGGACCCCAGAATATGATGCTACCCAAGTTTCCAGATCCGAGCAAGTTCCTCAGCAATGAGTGGGGACCAGTCAAATGTGCTTGTCCGACGAACTCATCAAGATTCTGTGGACGAAGCCGCTCTGCTAGAGGTGTACTAATTTTCGCGATCATATCAAATGCTCGCTTGTTGGCATGTTTTTCGTTACCGGACGTGGGCTGCGTCATGGCCAAGGATGAAACCTCGACTTTTCGTTTCTTCTTGGACGGTCTTTCAGAGATCATCTCGGGGGAGATGGTCGATACGCGAGGTGGTTTCAGATTACTTCCTTGGCCCTGAGAGAATATCGGAGCTAATTTGCCTTTTGATTCCTCTTTAGCATGTAACTGGCCTCCAGTACTCAATTTATGTTCTGAGCATCCACTATCCAGATGGTTGTTAATGTCCCGCTCGAGAACAGGGCACGAACATGCGGGGCTGTGGGTCAACACTGAATCTCCACACTCATACTATGATGAGAAATGCCTCCACCAACCAAGTTACGGAGGCTTCGAGCGTCAGAACGCAGTGGTCAGCAGACGAGACCAATGCCGCCAATGGTTCGATAACATACCAGAAATCATACGATACTTTATTGGAATCTAGCCGGGAACGTTCTGTCGATACACACGACACTGAAATTAGAACTTGTCGAGTAGAAGAGAAGACCAAGTCTAAATAACTGGCTCACTTTCAAGGCGTGCCAATTCAAGCCAGCGCCACAGGTGGCACCGGCTCAGGGTCGGCCCGAAAGACTCCGCTCACTCAGACGATGATCCAGAAACGGCGCGATATTTCGACATTCCTCAAACTGACAGCTCTCAAGTTCATAGCAAATCTATTAGCTTCTGCGTTTGGCGCACAGCGTCCCAAAGTCAAATAGCTGTGCAAGCAGACATCCAACTTTTAAACTTGATATCACACTAATGCGACAGCCGACGCCCCCTCACGTCGAACGTCCCAACCATCCTTGGCGTTATATCGATTCTATAACGAGTATGAGCATGCGAAGCCTGCTACGCGACGAGACTTACCTTGGAGGATGTTGTTCAGTTTGTTGACGCGGTTCGACACGCTGAGGTCAATGCTTTTGTCGCCAAAGTCTACTACAACCCCACCCAGGAGAGAGGGGTTAACCTGCATGACAATGAAGAAAGGCCGGGCTGGGAAATGGTAAAGCACAAACCTTGTTGACCACTTTCAAGGACTTGGCATGTTGCGCAGCTTGTGACTGCTTGAGAATGGACTCGAGTTTGACAGCGGCATCCTTTGGAAGCGGTGCGGCCGAAGTGACAATGACCTCCAACTCTCCCTTGTAGTTGGAAACAAGCTCATTGAAGCCTTCAATAACGCCTTGGGTCTGACCCAGTCTGCCGTTTTCTGAAAGAACAGCAAAGAGGTTTTTGGTGACGTCGGAGACTGGCTCCTTCTTTGGGCCCTCCGCCTTTGCATAGAGTGCAGCAAGACCAGTGGCGCGTTCCTTTGCTGAAAGCGTCGGATTTGAGATGAAGGCGCTCAACTCGGGGGTTTCGGCAATAGACTTCGAGATGGTGCTGAGCTCGGTCTGTACTTTGGAGAGCACCTGGGGCGACTTGGCGAGAGCTGCAGAGTAGAGAGCGTTGGAGTATTTGAGTGCGATAGATGAGGCCGCCCGCCGTCCATGGGTGGACGTGACGACGGAGGTGCGGAGGGCTGAAGACAACATATTGAACAGACCGCGACTAGCAGGGAGACAAAGAGGGAAGGTTTGAAAGCGGCCGGGCTCACCCGGGTTGTAGTACCAGAGTAGAATATAGTTCCCACGGAAGTTGCAGCCACTAAGTAAGAAGGATGAGCGGGAAGGTCTTTTTTATGCTCCTTCGTACGAGGTCATCATGCCAGCTGTCAACGGGGTACACATTACTACACCCTCTGTTTCAGAGCCTCGTCCCTACTTTGTCCTGGTTACCGGCTTTGGTGTGAGTCCGCCTTACCCAGTAGTTTGATTCACTTCATCTATCCTGCTTGCGCCTGACCTCTATGGTTTAGCCGTTCTCACGTTACGCCGTCAATCCTTCCTGGCTAGCCGTCCAGCCCCTCCATAACACCGTCATACACGTCGAGGTCCCACCAGAACCAGTGACTCATGATGACCCTCGAATCCCCCCCTCATCCATCTCAGTCTCCGATCTGACGACAACCCCGCGCGAGATTCGCATAACAGCTCTCTGTGTGCCCGTCACATATGAGGATGTGTTATCCATCGTGCCAGGTCTCCACGCCCGTCCCCCTGTTCTTCCCCCAATAGAAAATGCCTCCCCTCCCCCAAATGGCTATGACCTTGTTCTCCATGTGGGAGTCGCTGGTCGGGGACCTCTGCGGATCGAAAGAATTGGTCACAAATTTGGTTATAATATGAAGGATGCGAATGGGTGTCATGCACCCGTTGTCCGTGTCGCCCATGACGAGGCGAGCCGGGGTCCTTCTGAGCCTTCACCGGCGGAGCGGATGGAAAGGGCACGTTTGGGGTATGTCATCGAAGGCCCCATTGACAGTGGCGAACCTCCGAAACGTGGATTTGCAAAGGGATATGAATCGTTTCAGGAAGAGATCCATACCGACGTCGACGTCGAAAAACTTGTACATCACCTAAAGGGGTCTGGGGTGGAGGTGAGTGTATTGTTCTTCATCTGTGATGCTGGTTTGTAAATACCTGATCCGTTCTGTTTTTTTCTTTTCTTTATCTTTTTTTTTTTGCAGCAAGTGTATTCTTCCCTAGATGCTGGACATTATTTATGCGACTTCATCTACTATTGCTCCTTGGCGGAGTGTAGACGTTCTATCCCCAAGACTGATAAGCCGACGACTAAAGTGCTCTTCATACACTGTCCTCCGGTAGATCAACCTCTGAGTACAGAACAAGTCTCTGAGGCTATTAAGAAGTCGATTGTTTGGTTATGCACGTCTCCTACTTCGTGATGCCTTCGACTTTCGTTGATTGTTACGATACCACCTTTTTTTTCTGTAGATGAGGGACTTTGCAGTGGGTTTGCGGTGTGTTATTGATATCTTCGGGCTCTTTGTTCACATATATAAAATCAAGTATTTTTGTGTATCATTTCCAATTTCCACGTCCCGCCATTCCCAGCGACCCGGAGTCGCCGGTCGGAGTCGGAGTTTGGTCAAAAGAGGGTGGTTACCCCTAGGCGGGGTCGATCTCACTTCCTCTTCGCGACGAGGATGACTGCGACAATGTACGACAATGACGCACACGGCGCTCTATGTCAGTGATCCTGCATTGGTGAGTCATCGCAAAACAAGACGATGCTGGAGCATCAATGGATGCCCGGAGGTTGGTGCGATACACCATGCAGAAACATTGCACAAACGGGGATCAATGCATGGTGTGTCGCACATTCACCTCAGCCTGTGAAAACGGGACAAGTGCAGTTCGTATCAATGGATGCCTGGGCCCCGGCAGTCTTTCGTCCACGTAACTTTGACAAAAGTCGTTGTGAGACGACAATATCCTTGCCGAGCAGATCCCCATATACACCTCGGCCGGCGAAAACAGCGCGGTTTGTATCAACAGATGCCTGGGAGTCATTCACCCGCCCACGCCTGATCGCGGACCTTACCACCTACATCTGGTATATCCCCACATGCATCTCGGCTGGCGAAAGCTGCAACGGGACAGTGTTGTTTGTACAATGGATGCCTGGGAGTCATTCACCCACCCATGCCTGGTCGCGGATTTCACCCTACCTACATCTGGTACGAGCTCGGTGAAATTTTCACTAAGGTGACGAGCACTAGCAACCGCGACCAACGTATGTATGAAAAATGTATATCATTTTGCCAAGGTAGTTGATGCGGAGGCAATCAGCTCCCTCATGCTGGACAATGTGAATCACGTCATGAAGTTATTCGTTTTGTTGGCAACATGTCCATGTTTTTCCATTCTGTCGTTCTGTCATTGCAATATTGAGGGATTCCATCACTTTCCGACTGCCACTGCGAGGCGAGCTTTCACGGGCCCTCTCGGGCCACCCCTTATGAGCTCCAGGCCTCGGCTCCGACGGAATGACCAATCCGCCACTTGAGTTGCATGGTAACGGCATTGGCGAATGCTGTGAGTACTACTATGTATGTATCATTCTGAAGTTCGCCTGTAGACATATGTCGGATGCAACCGCCGGTCAGCCTTTCTCAAGATCTGGTCTTGGAGTCGCTCAAAGACCACCCTGAGCCGAGCGGAAAACCAACATAAAAGGGCACTCCATCATCCGATTCCCCTCAAGATACCGTCTCTAAACCATGTCTACCAACATCACTTTTCACGATGGTATGCACTACCCGTCTCGGACTTGGGCTTGACATCTCAGAAAGACTGACGCCCGTTAGGCTCCGTCAGTGCCGCCGAACGAGTCGAGTTGCTCAAACAAAGAGGAGTTACAATCTGGCTAACTGGCCTGAGCGGGAGCGGAAAGGCAAGCAGCTTCCTTCATCGGGTCTTCTCGGACTTTCCGCTCATTCCGATCTGTGGTTCCGCATCCAGTCCACCGTCGCTTGCGCTCTCGAGCAACATCTCTTGCACGAACACAAATTTTCCTACCGCCTCGATGGGGACAACATTCGATTCGGATTGAACAAGGATCTCGGTTTCGATGAGAAATCCCGAGTCGAAAACATCAGACGGATCGGAGAGGTACGAAGCCCATGGCCAAACATCGACTTATCTAATCCGACTGATGAAACATTTCCCCAGGTCTCAAAACTATTCGCAGACGCAGGCTGTATTACGATCACTGCTTTTATATCTCCTTACCGTGCGGATCGGGAGGTAGCTCGCGAACTCCATCAGAAGGCTAATCTGTCCTTTGTCGAGGTCTTCGTCGATGCTCCTCTCAATGTTGTAGAGCAGCGTGACCCCAAAGGGTTGTACAAGAAAGCCCGTGCTGGAGAGATTAAAGGTAAGCCGATTTACCGTTGCTCCAACACGAGCCTCATCTGTGGACATCAGATTTCACTGGGATATCTGCACCATACGAGGCGCCAGCGCAGCCTGAAATTCATATCAGAACCGATCAATGTGACGTGAAACAGGCAGTGGAGATTATTGCGGGATACCTGAGCACGCACAACTATATCTGAGGTTGCCATAGATAATCCGGATAGATGTCAGGGCGCAGTTCACTAGGAAATTGTAGGGTATGAGAATAAGGTCCGTGGATACCAGTAGATGACTAGCAATGCGATGCGTGAAATATGAAGATTCTGGGATCGGTATTTTTCAAGGAGGTTCCATCGCCGGGGTGCGCCTTGCCTGCGCGTGGGTATTGCTTTCTGCATCACCAATAATGTTGAAGGAGGCTTGCTCTGTTGGTGTCTCCTCCTGCTCCTCCGCTATTACGTCGCCACCAGATTGCTCCAGCATGTTCGCGAAACCGACCTCAATGACAGAAAACCATCTCGTGAGATCATCTACCGTCCGAGCGAGGTAAGAATTTGTGGCCTCCTGTGACTCTGTGAGAGATACAAAATCGAGCGGCTGGATAGGTGGGCCAAGAGTGGATTCCATGGGCACCGATGTCAACGAAAGTGAGGTTGCATGAGAGAATTTTGAGAAACCAGATCTACCCCGCCTATCAATGCGTGGCGGCGAACCGCTCCTCGTGCTGGGAAGTGATATTGTTGATGCGTTCGCGTCTGCGTGGACACCCAGGTCATGCGAACCGAGCGGTGTGGGTGAAGGGATGCTGGATTGAGAGGTGGGAACAATGGTCGACGGAGATGGGAGAAGTAAGTCGGCCATCTCCACTTGATGCTCGGATGTGAGAACAGGAACCTGGCAGAATCAACAAAAGGTCGGGAAGACAGGAAACGTGGTAAGCTTTACCTTTACCGGGTCTTTTTGCCCTGGCAAGCTTTTCGTGGAATTAGTGCCATCGCTTCCTTTACTGGAAGAACTGCCGCTCCTATCTCGTACCGCGAATGGCCTCACAGGAGGCATGAGGGGTGATGCTGGCGTACTTTCCATGACGGCAACTGAAGCTTGGCGGATAAGGCTGGGTTTCCTTCCAAGGGCAACCCTAGAGGGAGAGTTCTCGACTGAAGAACCTGCATCGGCCGTATTAGCAGATCGTGCTCTAGCAACCGGTGAAGGACTTGTTGGAGGAAGGCGAGGTGCAGGTAATGAAGGAGCAGTATCCTGTGAGTAACGAGGCTGGCTTGGGAAAGAAAATTCATTGTATTTGGCCAACTGGACATCGTCTACTCCTTCAAGGGGAGTAACCTTCTTTGTACCAGCAAACTCCCGTGCAGGTGACGAAGAAAGTGGCACAACTGGAGGTGTAACGGTCGGTGTAGCTATCGTTGGCGGGAGTGCAAGCGGTGGTTTGAGAGTGTCATTTAGCGCAGTATTGTCGTCAAAGAGACCCCGCAAAGAGGTGGGTAGGCGGGTTGGTGCAGGGCGTATTGTGGAGGCTATGGAAGATGCGTAAAGGGAATTTAGGAGATCCACATCGTCGTCCTCGTTTGGTACATTCATGAGCGATTTACGCCTAACGGTATCAAACTCCCAGAGGTCATCGTCCTCTTCAGCGATCTTTTGTAAACTGAAATGCATGAGTAGAAGGTTCCCTATGCCATGGACAAATCTTACTCTTTCTTCTCCTCACCCTCCCAGTCAAGAGGTTCTGCAATACTGGCTCTAGATCCTCCATTTTGAACCCAAGCATCGTATCTGAGGATTAGCTCTCTTAACACGGATATATTTATCTTTGAAGCGGACTTGATCCACTTTGTCTTTGCGAGCTCATCCGCAGAGAGGCGCTGGGAGAGACATTTAGTAAGACGATCGAATCACGATTTCTAGACACACACTTCATTAGGTGATTCTCGGAGGCAATGAGAAACGAAATCCCTCATGTCTTTGCTACCGTCTCCTTCTCCCAATCTCGGAGGATTGACTTTGGCAATGAGTTGCATGACTTTGATCGCATCCCTCAAGTCTGAGTGTGGAGGGGCACCTTTAGCCATCTCATATACCATGATACCCAAGCTCCAAATATCCGCCTTGCTATCGTACACGGGTGTTGGTTGGGCTACCTCTGGTGCCATCCAATTAGGGGTACCCATGAGTGTATTTCGCTTGCTTGTCGTTGTAGCAGACAAAGCGGAGACGCCGAAATCGCAGATCATGACTTTGCCAGTTGCGGTGACGAGAATGTTAGCAGCCTTGATGTCACGGTGCATGATTGCGGATCTGTGAAGGTAGGCAAGTCCGACGAGAACTTCGCGAGTGATGATGACGATAAAACGTTCTTCGAGTACGCCGTCCTTGCAAGTTTGCATGAGGGTACGAACACTACCACCCTGCGCGAACTCCATCGCGATCCAGACACGTGGACCATCCAAAAAGCAACCGTAATATTTGGTGACATTGGGCGCGTCACGAAGTTGGGTCAGAAGGGCTACTTCGCGCTGTATTGCCTCGACATCGTCGTCTGCTGTGTCGAGGTTGATGATCTTGAGCGCCACGATATTGCCCGTGGGCAGATGGACGCCCTTGTGGACGGAGCCGTAGGAACCCTTTCCGACGGTTTCAAGACGCCGGAAGAGCTGGTGCACGGAAGGCTGTGCCATGCTCACAGGGAACCAACCGGTCGACGGGGTAGCGAGGAATGGCTGATGGTAGTAGTTGAAAGAGGGCTGACAGCGCTGACTAGTAGGTGAGGTTATCAGCACGTTCACTTACGTTGCTGTCTATATCGGCAGCGAAGGTGTGGAGCGTGGGAATCTCACATTCAACACCTACTACTCTACTCGGGATGCTATCCGTCGGGTTATTTTCTTCCTTCGTCAGAGCAACTCGCACGATTCACCCCACCTTATTTGCCGGTGCCAGGATAACGAGCGCTCTGAGATGGACACTACCGCTTCGCCTCACCGACATGACCAGTGTTCGTTTTGCCTCGCGCGGCACAGAGTACCAGCCCTCACAACGGGTGAGGAAGAGGAAATACGGGTTTCTCGCGAGGAAAAAGACTCCGGGTGGGCGTAAAATTCTCCAACGCCGTCGTGCTAAGGGTCGGATGTTCCTTAGTCATTGAACCGGTGCGGTATGTTTCCGAAGGATAATTGGGTTCTTATGTTGAGAGCTCTACAGGTGCTCGAGATTTAATGGGCGCAGGGGAACTCTCACAGCAGGTTGGACTTTGGATAGTCATGGTGAAGGAGTTAGCTGAGATTCGTGGCATACCAAAATATCATAGAGCTTGCCCAAGACCAAAGTATTTAACTCTAACTGTAGTGGGATTCTAGAAAAGGCAATCGACCCCCTCGTCATCTTACTTGCCCCTCATGACGATGACTCGAATGTCCAACCTTACCGTCTTATCTTTTGTTGGGTCTCTTCCATCCCAACCTCCCGAAGAATCGTAGTGTCAAGACGCCATCAAAGCGATGGACTTCACCGTAGACCCAGTCCAGTCAGTTCCCCGGGAATTTCTCGCGGTGATTCTTGCTGGCTTTGGGAACGAGTGAGCCTATCAGCTCATCAACATGTTCCCCTCGGTACTCACTGTCCCCAGGCTCCTTCCCTTGACAGGTGACGTTGGCGATGAGCCTTTTCCCAAAGCACTACTTCCCATCTCCAATAGGCCCATGGTCGACTATGCCCTCTCCTGGGTCGAGCAGTCTGGGATCAAAGGTACGTCCCGCTCTGATGCGATCAGTGCATATCACAGATAGGACTGCCAGACGTCCTCCTTATTTGTCCTTCTTCCCATCGCCCTTCTATATCACATTATATCCATTCCGAATCTCCGGTATCCTCTTCATCTTTGCAGGTGGACATCCAGTCGTTCGACGAGACGCAGGAACTGGGTGTTGGAACGTGCTCGATCCTCAGGCACTTTTCCAGCCGCATTCAAGAAGACTTTGTTTTACTTCCTTGCGACTTTATTCCTCCCCCAGCGCTCCCTCTTTCAAAACTTCTGAATAAATTCCGCTCCGAAGCTACTTCGGATGGCGCAATTGCCACTTGTTGCTGGTTCGAACCACCCAAGTCGGAAAAATCTCCAGCTCCTGACGAGTGGGGTTCTTATTCGCAATCTTATCCGATGGTCTGGGACGACTCTACTGCGACGTTGTTGTACATCGACACCCTTGACAATACAGACAAGAACGCAGAGGAGCTCGAGTTAAGGATGAGCTTGCTCTCGCGACACCCTCGGGCAAAGCTGTCATCCAGGCTTCAGGACTCTCACGTCTACGTCTGTAAACGTGAAGTACTTGACGCTCTGCAACGCAAGACTGAACTCGATTCCCTGCGAGAGGACTTTTTCCCTTGGTTGTGCAAAGTGCACTACCAAGCAACAAAGCGCTCCAAGTACGGACGCGGTACGAGACTCTTGCCAGTTGGTATTGGGTCCATTTAATCATTCCCTCATAGTGCTTGGCTCGCTTTCCAACTTTGCGGCACGTACCGTACCAATGAGACACTCTACTCTCCATACAGTCACCACGACAAAGACCAAAGTGTCAGCATACAACCGTTCGACTGCGTCCTCACCAGTTCCACAATATCGGGAGCTGGGGTACTCTGTCCCACCTAGTCCCACAGGCTCTGAGAGCGTTTCCATGGAGACAAGTAGCCTCAGAGTCTGTGTCATTATCCACAGAGAGGAAGACGGTTATTGTGTTCGAACCAATAATTTACCCGCCTATTTAGAAGCAAACCGACATGTAAGTTCTCCACATACATACGTGTTCATCCTGATTTACTGTCACATGTACAGTTTATAAATGACACATCTTATACCTTGCCCGTTAACCCGCAGAAACGAGCCCTCATCGACGTAAAATCATCCATCTCGCCAGATTCGACGATCGGTGATTTCACCAAAGTCGACGAGAAGACGACGATCAAGAAATCGGTCATCGGAAAGCATTGCGTTATTGGGAAGATGGCGAAAATTGTTGGTTGCGTGCTGCTTGACCACTGCGTGGTCTCGGACGGGTGAGTACGAGGCTTGGTGCTTTCATTCCAACTGCTGAGCTTGATACAGGGCAAAAATCGAGGGTTCTATTCTCGGCAGGAATACAAGAGTTGGGAGCAAGGCTGAATTAGTGCGGTGCGTCACGCAGGGCGGATATGAAGTGAAGGAGAATGGTAAGGTCTCTAATCGCATACCTATTGTTTTCACTCACAAGCCCCTCCAGAAAGTTACCGGAATGAGAAGCTCGACATCTCTGACTGGGGGGCAGAGAACGAGAGTGAGGTCGATGAAGGCGAAGACTCGGACGAGAGTGATGAAGAGGCAGCGCAGTAGAGCCACTAGTATTCGCCTAGTAACAGAAACAAGATATCATAGAGTAACCCAGGCGCTAATAGTATCAAGCTATCGTGTTCGTTGTGACGAATGTCCTGCCATCTGGTTTCCAAGACCTTGTGCAAACCGAGAACCACGACCACGGGTACTACCACCTATTGTGCACTTCATTCAGTCGGTCTGCGCAAATCACAGAATCAGATCTTACCGCGTAAACCACCCCTTGTCCTATCCCCTCTACCGCGGCGTTCTTGGGTCTGTTCACCTCGTTTCTCGCCTTTCGTATCTCCCCTATCACCCCACCCAATGGCGGTACCAAGTTTCACGTCCAACGCCTTTTCATTCTGTTCAACCATATTGCTAACTTTCTCAGCGATGACCTGGGCAAGTTGTTGTGGGCGAGAAAGTTCAATACGATGGAATACGACGACGCCGGTGGATTGGTCCAAGGATGCAGACAGTTCCTCATTCCAAATCATCTTTGAAATTATGGACGTTACTGTCCTGAGTGGCAATGAGAATGTTCGCGAAAGAAGAGAAAGAGAAAGGGTGGTATATAACGGAGCATATGTGAACAAATATGTTCGAAGACCTTGCTCTTGAATGCGCCTAAGGACGTTTACTTAATATTCACATCGTCGAATACGGTAAAGACTTACTTGGCCAGCATCTCTTTAACCGAGGCAGATTCTGGCATAAGGCTCCAAATTTTGATGCTCTGAATGAGATCGCGGCACTTCTCCCATTCGCCATCTTGTAGGGCTTTGCTGGCTTGCATTATGTGGTCGCGTGTGCTCTCAGGTGGACCAGTAAAAACTTGGCGGTCCGCAAAATCCAATAGACGGCGGAAAGGCTTCGAAATTACTTTCCTCTTTTGTTCTTCCGAGTCGATAGAAGCGAGCAAAGGGATCTCCACCAGCATGCTTGACACAAGGAATGCGGCCTCCAGGAGTTCCGTGTTGATGTGCATGTGAAAAGGAAGCTGCCTCGCTCGCTCAGCTCGTTCTTGTTCAGGAGAGAGCTGTGCCTGGAACCGCTGTTGGTGGACACCCTGGGCTAGAAGTTCCTTGACACGCTGGGTTGCGAAGATATCCTGAAGCATCGCCTGCGATTCCTTGATCAAGCCACAGCGAAAGGCGCACAGGCCAAGCTGGACGACAGTGCGGTTGTAGAGTATTTGTGTGGCCACATCAGCAGAGTGAATGGATTCTTGAAGGTGTGACATCAGCAACATGTCACGAGCGGTGTAGAAATCATTATGAAGAGCGTGATGGTAGATGTGGCTTAGTATAGCCCTAGTGCGCAGCAACGAATTGTCGGCTTTGTAAAGGTGGACACATAGAGCGTGAATTAGGCTCGACGTGGTGGAAGAAGAGGCTAATGTGACGCTTGGAGAGGCCTCCGTGGTAACAAGAGAGGATTCAAGGGCACTGACGACCGCGTCTGGCTTGAGGAGGAGTGAACAAAACGAGTCGTCGTGCAGTGTTTATCGCATCGTACCTTCGAGTAAATGTGCTCAAGACGTCGCATAATCACCCGTGCGAGTGGCTCTGGTTGCAGAGAACTCTCATAGAATGCTTGGGCACGGCATATCGTCCGGTAAAGCACTTTTTCATCCTTGAGACGATCCACATACTCCGTCCCGTGAGGATCGATGTTTTGCAGACTCTTCGTAAACTCGTCATCGAGACGATCTACAAAGCTAATGATGCTACCTCTGATGCGAACGATGCCGTCTGGCTCAGTGTCAGGGGAGCGTTCAAGGAGTTCGTCATAATCTTCTGTGTTCTCCTGTACTGAATAGGATGAATCCTTGGCGACAATTGAGATGAGCCTATCGACTTCGCGCTCAGCTGCCAGCCATAGATCTATTGGCATATAAGACGTCATCGACGAGTTGTAATCAAACCGCGAAGAAACCAGGGCCAAAAGGACACGGATGCGCTGGTATGGTGTAATAGCGACCTCGAGCAGTTTCTCTAGAATGCGCATCTGTTCTGCTCGATCCGTGTTCTAAAGTGATCATCAGCTACAAGGTGAACAATGATCAGACTCCGCGAACCTTCTTCCCCCTAGCTTCATGCACGATCTTGAGGGTCTTGAAGATGGCATCCGCAGTAAACTGCATGGCTTTACCACCTTTTCCGACCGTTGTGAATTGGTCGTCCGCCGAAGCGTTTTCCTCTTCGCTACCATCATCAGCAAATTTCTTTGGCTTCTTCGTCGCCCTCACAGATGCAGCTTCGACCGGTTGGCTATGTTGTGCGAATTCGCGTTCAAAGGCTTCCGGGTCCTGCAAGACGTCTAAGGAAGAACAACCAGTTTGAACGCATTTCTCACAGCCTGATATTGAGACATCTCCTTTTCGTACTCCTTCGTTGATTTCTTGACCTTTTGTTTCATGGAGTTCAACGCACGCGCGTTTACAGCGTTCATTTTTTTCTTTGCCTCCTTTTCCTTAGCTAAAGCAGCATTCAAGGAATCTTCGAGGTTCGTGAGCGTTTTGAGGAAAAATGGGGGAATGGGTTCTGCAGCATTGCTCTGACGTTGCACGAGACGCAATAACTTGTCAAATTCTTGGTGTTCAAATCAGTGTTAGGGGTCACAAACAAGGTGATGGAGCGAACCTGCAGATATGGCCACCCAGTCGTTGATTTTGAGAGCATTGTCCATCACTTTTCCAGTTGCCTCGATCTCCTCGAGACGTTTGTCTTTGGAACTTTTGACGACGCGCTTCACGTCTTCATCTTCGTCACTCTCATCGGAGTCGGAGTCGCTGCGTAGAAACCTTCCCTTTTTCTTCTGCGTCTCGGTTTCGATCTCTTCTTCTGACTCTGACTCCGACTCGGAACTACTGGAGTCGCTACCGGCTGTGCGAAGGAATCGAGACATGCCGGTTGGTTTTGCTGCTGGCTTTGTGGGGGCCTCTTCATCACCGCTGGTAAGAAGCTCCTCGTCGGATTCCTCTGTATCGGAATCAGAGTCGCCAGCTTTTCTGAAGAAACGGGACATGGTTGCAGTTGTGAGATCGTTATCGTACTCGGCTCGAAATTTTGCACTCTGCGGTGCGTGAGAACCCTCAACCTGGAGGGTGTGTTACGTAAAATCTAGAAATTAAAGTGGCTCATATCCCACGAGCTCGGAAAGCATACACTACCTACTTCCACTAAACATGATGAGAGAACGGTATCATGAGCGAGCGAGGATTAGAAAACATCCAACGAATGAGGACAGTCAGATGCAACGTGACCATAGCCTTCACAGTCTACGCAATACAGTTCTGAACCCGAGCTGGTTTTAACTTGTGAGAGTGTGGCAGGTGCATCCTCCTTTAGGAGATCGCATGTGAAGATATCATGGCCAGGCCGCTCGCAGATCTCACACACGTCTTCACGCGAGGTGGAGCGAAAGTCATCGTCACTGCTCATCACAGTCGATGCACTGGATGCTCGACGTTGTCCCAGGTCAAATGGTTCTGTGCTATTCTTCGACGATTTCTTGGACCGAGAAAGCTTCTCTTGCAGCTGCTCAACTTCCTGCTCCAGCTCATCCTATAGACTAGAGTGAGTATCAGCCAATGTTTCTGATACGTCGACACACTTCACGGTAGATCTGTGGTAGAAAGGTCAGTAACAATTCATCTACAAGGCTGATCCTTAAATCACCTTTGATTCAATGAGCGTTTCGAGCTCACTGATTTCCTTGTTGAGCTAGACTTTTCTTAGGTCTGGTCGACCTCGACGGTAATACCATACTCACGTCATGTGTTACTCGAGCCGTCTTCATCTCTGCCTCCGCAAGTCGTTTCCTGAGTTGTTCAAGTTCGCCCTACGATACGTGAGATTACGAACAACCACGACTAAGGTCACAACCCACCTCATACTTCGCCTGGAGGTCGGGGGAGAGAACTGAAGAACGATCACCAGCATCAAGGGCAGCTTCTTGTTTTAAGAGGCTCTGCTCAACGTTATCTTCGAGGATCTTAAGCTCCTGGGGAAAGTGTTAAAATGGATAAGTTAGTAACCAATAGGAACATACCTGTCGCAGTTGGTCAGTCTCAGATATCAGAAGCCTGTTTTCGGCCTCTAACAACTTGTTGCGCTGAGTGACAGTCAGTGTCTCCTTCTGCAGTTCCTGAACAATGTGCCTGTGAATATTTTTTAGTTTACGCAACAGCCCGTTTTTAAATATCATACTTGAGGCCCTTGATCTCTTCTGATTCGTGTTTAGACGGTGTCCGAGAGTGTCCAGGTAGACCGTTCATCGGCATCTCGCGGTTTAATTTCTTACGAAGGCTGTCCAATTCTGCCGATCGCTCGTCCAAAGCCATGCGCAACGATTGAATCTCGGCTTGCTCATTTTCGAACATCGAGCGCCACCGTGTATCCTGCAAGAATAAGTCGAAATCACACTGAAATAGTACCACCGACCTCTGTATTACTCGTCTTCGCGTCGGGTCGTGAAGCTGACCGCGAGAGCTCGAGCTCGTCTTTCAGGTCTCGAATCTCATCCATCAATCGGGCATGCTCTATGGCGGCTTGGCGGGACATCCCAGCAACTTTCAGGGACGCGTCGTCGGCGCCCATATGAGCTGTCTTTCAGAGAGATCAGCGGTAAAACGAAGACAAGGACACCAACATACTGCGGCATCCGTGCGCAGGACCTCGATTTCAGCTCTTGCATTCTCTAGCGCCAGAGTGCTCTCTCTCAGTGCCTCTTCAACTTCCTCGATGCGACTCTTAGCTAATGCTTCGGCCTTTGCAACTTGTTCTACAGCTTTGCGACCTTCAATCAACTCATTTCGCATAGATTCCTCCTTCTCCTTGAACCGCTTCATTCTTTCCCTCACAGCAGCCTCTTCCCTTTCTGCTGCCGCTCGAGCATCCTCGAGAGTATCTTCCATCATGGAAAGCTTCCTCTGAAGATGTTGAACTTGTTCTCGAAGCGTTTCGTTGTCGATCTCAATAGCCGAGGTAGCGCGCTGTGCCGCCAGGCCAGGTGAAGGTGGAGTTGCTGCTTTTCTCATCTGATCTTCGAGTGCAATAATCTTGTCCTCCATTTCATACCGCCTCGAGTCCGCCGCGTTGAGCCGTTCTTCGTAAAGTGCAATCGTTTCCTAACAAGCTGAAGGATTAGGGACGGATAATAGGGATTCAAGGTTCCTCACCTGTCCTGCTTGACGGAGTTCATCAATCTGTGATCCCAGTTCTTTTCGCTCTACATCGAGTTCGGTTGAGACCTTCTCAAGCCGTGCCTCCAAAAGGCTGATTTCCGCGTTCTTGGCCTTCAAAAGGGTGCTGCTTTCGTGCTCTGCGCCCTCTTTGGCTTCAATAGCCTCTTTGAGACTTCTGATCAACGTTTCGCTACTGTCCAGCTTGGCTTGCACGTCATTCCGGCGTGCTTCATCTTCCGCTTTGGCGCGTTCCAATTCTGCTGCAGTCTGCGCGTTCGAGCGCTCAAGAGACTCTACCTTGGAGTCCTTTTCACTCAACTTCCGTTCCACGACGCGCAACTCCTTCTCTGTTTCGACTAAAGTGGCAAGAGTAGAGTCACGATCCTTTTCTAAAGCTTGGCGTTGCTCAAGTTCTGAACGAAGAGACGAGACCAAGCCTTGCAATGATGTTCTTTCCTGCTGGAGCGCTTCTATCCGGGTATTGAGAACGGACATCGTAGAATCATTAGCATTAATCGCGTTGGCATCGGTGGTAGACTGGATCTGGGAGGGAGATGAGACAGGGCGAACGTCACTGGGGTCAGAAACAGTCGAGTTGCTTATTAGTTGGTTTATTTTGTCTTGCAGGGCCAGACTAGATGCGGTAAGATCCAAAGAGGAGGGAGGACGGCTCCCTTCGGCGTGGTCATCATCATTGAAAGAGTAGGTAGAGCCAAAGGATGTTGATCGTGCTGGAGATGCAGGCGGCGGCATGGCGACGGCACTGGGTACTCTGGGTCTAGGCGTGCTGAGGGTGGCTCTGGACTTGGGCCCAGGCACAAGTAAACTGTTTAGGGAACTGGGAGCTTTCGTTGCACCCGCTTTTGGAGTGGTAAAAGGAGAATCGGATGACCGTATGCTACCATCCGCTTTCAAAGAAGTCCGAGACGGAGAAGACGGGGCTTTGAGGAAATACTCTGTTTGAGTGTGACCTGAACGCGAGTTCAATTGCTTGGCTGTTAAACCAATGTATTTGGAAGCTCGGGAGCCTGAAGTGATCTGAGTTTCCAAGGCAGGTAGGACTTGGGACTGAGACTTTCCGAGACCGGTAACAGGCTTGGGCTTCCGCGTAGCTGGTGTGGTACCTGGTGTGATGCGACCGGACATTCCGAGTGGATTCGTCCTACTACTATGTGGTGTGATTCTTCCATATGAAGCAGAGGGAGTAACGCGTCCAGCACTGATGGAGAAGGGAGCCGAGGGAGTCACTCGGCCAGACAGTGAGGATGTTACACGATCACCGCGAGAGGATGTGACGGATGGTGGTCGACAATTTGGACCCGCGGTAGGGGGGGAGAGTTTCGTGGCGGCCACAAACACGCCGCAATCCGGAGGACACGCGAAATATCGTTTTCTGTATGGCATCGTTAGCAGATAAAGAGATGCAGAACCGCAGCAGACCCGCAAATGAGGGGAGATGCAATACGAATCGAAAACAGCTGTTTGATTTTGCTGTTTGAGATGCGTAAGACTTACCCGTTAACGGACCCGTCGTTTTTACCCTTGCCAGCAAATCCTCCACTGAGCTCAACACCAGCCCAGAGGCCGGGCTTCCCGTCTATCTCTCCAACATACCTGAGGGTACCTTCATAACCAAGGGATTCGATCCTAACGTCGTCGCCGACCTCAAATGTTCTGCCAGCACGACTAACACTCCGGGGGAAAACATCAGATTGCCGACTTGGAGGACGCGCGGTTGGGGTTTTGGCACGGGCTGGGGGTGCAGACGCAACAGAGGATGAGCGACTGGTGACAGACCGCCTTCCGGATTGGAGAGCAGAGAAAGTAGACTTTGGAGAGGAGGAAGACGAGGAGGGATTGTGGGTGAGGCTGGCGCGATGTTGTGCAGGATCATTGGCCTTGATAGCTTCTGCGAATGCACGGGAAGCGTAGTCGTCGGTATTAAGGTCGGAGTGGGGGTGGATAGTAGCATTGGACGCGGAACGAAATCTGCCTGGTGTGGGTATCCCACTCGCCGACTTCCCAGGCGTCGGGATGCCCGATATTCTCACTTTCCCCGGAGTAGCGTACATCATGGGCGGTGATCGTGACAGACCCAATTAGACTTGCGACCATACCATGCTCATCACGTGACGTTGCGGGAACAAAATGCATTACAGAACAAAAAGCACTACTAACTAACCACGCTTCTTCGACACACCGACAGTCTTCCCGCGACGACCTTGTACCACATGAGCTACATCCTCTCATGACGCGACCATATACTCACCGGTAGTTTTTGTGTGCTGTCCACGGACTCTTAATCCCCAGAAATGTCTGAGACCACGATGTGCCCGAATCTTTTTCAATCGCTCCAGGTCGTCCCGCAGCTTCGAGTCAACCGCGTTCGACAAAATCTGATAATCTTTGCCATCGACGATGTCTTTCTGTCTGTTCAAGAACCAGGAGGGAATCTTGAACTGAGTGGGACTTTGGATGATGGTCACGAGACGCTCAAGTTCATCCGAGTTGAGCTCTCCGGCTCTGCATCATGCTGAGTAACGCGAGCCAAGGTTCACCGAGGAACTCACCGTTTGTTGAGATCTACATCGGCCTTCTTGCACACAAGGTTTGCATAGCGACGGCCAACACCCTTGATCTCTGTCAGGGCGTACATAATCTTACGCTTGCCATCAACGTTGGTGTTCAACAGACGCAGAATGTGCTTAACGGGGGGATGAGTACAGCACCAAGGACAAGGTAAAGGGTTTGCACCTGAAATTGTTGGTGAGGTTCGGGGACAACGAGAGACATGATGGAGGTGCCTAGGCCAGAGGCAATCAGTTCACCCAAACCCAGCATGATACATCCAGCAGAAAGGTCGATCTCCGTCGCATCATGGTGCTCTTTGGGGTCAGGTCTCCACTCCAAAGACCATCTTTGTCTCGAAAATGCGCTCACCTTGGTCGAACCAGTCTTGGGGATGTCACCAACGTCGTCAGTGGATCTCTGTACGTGAGGGCTCGTCTGACCGGAGTTTCAATCGCCTGGCCGCAGCCTGCCGGGGGGGTTCGGTCACGTGGTCACGTGGCACTACGACACGTCCGAGACGCGCCAACACCAGTTGGGATTTCAAGCTACTACATGAGATTCAACATTAACCATTTATCAACTCAATGCCAATAACGACGGTGAGGGCGGCTCATCTTTAGCTTAGAGAGTATCCTTGACGTTTCTCTAGTGCGATTCTCCAGGGACCCTTAGAGCAGAGATTGATGCAGTCCGCAAGAAAGTCACTTTCGATGAAACCGAAGACACATGGGACACAATTACACAGGGCATTCAGCATCTGACCCGTCTCTGCAACAACGGTGGTTGCGAGTTTCCTTCTGAAATGGTCGCCGGCATTCGTTTGATATCTAGACCATTAAACAATGCTTTGAGTTCTGAGCGCAGTAGACTGTCAGGCGCTGCAGTCGAGTTCCTCACAGCGTTAGCCACTGGGCTGGGCCCGTCATTCGAGCCTTTGGTATCTCAGTTTGTTCCGACCTTACTGGCCTTGTGCGGCCGGACAAACAAGGTCTTCACCTCGCGTGCTAGGGCATGCATCCTTGCTATCATTCAGCACACTCGTCTTCCATCTCTCTTTCCCTATCTTGTCGAGCTGGCCAATCACAAGTCTGTCTTTCCTCGTTTGGCAGCTGCGGAAGGCATTCTGGCTTGTCTCAACTGTTTAAATCCTCCTGACCTGGAAAAAGAGACCCGGGCCCGTGTTGTGGAGGATTTTATCAAGTTGGCGGCACGCGATGCCAGTGCAGATGTGAGAAAGGCAAGCAAGGAGGTCTTCAAAGCCTACAAAGCGTTGATGCCTGCAAGGGTGGACAGGTAGGTTAATAAAGCTCTGCATATATATTGTAACTGAGACATCTTTAAGTTTCGTTGCTCCACTTACCCCCGTGGTAAAGAAATACCTCGATATCCAGACTGGTCCCTCCGGGATCCATGGCATCCCGTCTAATGCAGGGCAAAAGCAAACTAGTAGACCTTCCAGCCGCGCGAACAACCAAGTAATGGAGGCGGGGCAACGACCTGCAAGCTCGACACTTTCCAAACCTCCCACTCGTCCGACCACGGACGATCCAGCTTATAGGACACGGCAACGGCCAGCTGTCCACGACCCCCCGACCGCAGTTCACGTTCGTGCTCCTCGGCAAAGGGTCACATCCCAGATGCAGCGCGACCCTCCTCAACCTCGTGGCTTCCACATCAATGCGCAACCTTCCAGTGCCGCGCAGCGCTGTGTTGTACCGACATCTCTGCCTGCCCGTCAAGCTGTACAACATCCTCAGTCAGGTGTTGCTCGGGCCCTGCCTGCTCCGAATGCATCTTCAACTGGAGGTCCTCAGCGCCCTCCACCTATGCAAATAAAATTCAACCCACCTCCCGATCGATTTAAAATGACCGGGAATGGTGCTAAAAGGATACCGCTTCCATCCGTACCTGTGAACGGGCATGCCAGTGAACAAGTAGCTGCGACTGCGAACTCGGCAGATCGGGCAGGCAGTACTGTCGATCAACCTCGCTTCAAGCTCCCCAAGCGAAATGCCGAAGCGACGGCGTCTGGAAAGCCGGCAATCGGTCGGAAAGTCCCTGAAGGTACCCGATCAGCTTCATTCTCCACCAAACCAGCCAACGGATCGGTTCCAACCGGTCCAGCGGCGGTTCAATGTGCTCGTAAACCATCAGTTAAAGGTGGTATGAGCAATCCCCGCGGGATAGCACCTAAACGGCGTCCCGCAGGGAATGTACAGAAGGACACACGTCCTCTGGTCAAGGCTGAGCGGAAGGATACATCGCCAACACTTATTCCCCTGCCACCTAGCCCGTCGGCTCCGCCCACAGAAATACCCTTGCCCCCGTCACCCGATTGCACGTCACATCCCGCTGATTCGGAGGATCAGGATGAACTCGTCGTGACGACCCTGTCCGACTCCACTGATCCAGCTGGAAAGCAGCCAAGATCTGCGGAGTCTTGTCAGGAACAGGGAGAGATGGGCACTCCCAGCACACCTATCACCGCTCTTCTTTCTTCCATCCAGCGTGGCTTCCTTTTCACACCATCTTCCCCCCTGTCGCCACCTCAGAATTATCTTCCAGTCCCTGGTAATTTCCAGGAGAAGGGACAAAATATGATAACAGTGAGCGATTTTACCAAAGGTTCGTTAGTGGGAGCTCCTTTCTTTATATCGCTCGAAGACGACTCTGCTGGGGATGGTTTAGATAGACATGCACTCCGGGATCTCAATTAGCAGCATAATTCTTGCCACAGTATTCAATGCTACCTTATGCATCGTATGATTTCACAATCAATGAATCTGGTTCTATCCGCAAATAGTGTCTTTTGCATCTGACAATGGGGGCTTTGGCAGTCTACCGCGACACGTCTGAAAGGCGCGCAACGTTGGCGTGTTGCGTGAGAATTGAGGCGTTTATTAGTGATGACTGGTTGACCCATTGAACACGCGCCTCAAACCACCAGTATCTTCGCCCCTCCGTCTCATTCAGGGCCGGGGTCGGTCGATACCAACGCGACGGTTGTGATTTTCTTGGTTTGATACCAATCCTCCGCTTCTCGATATCGATGGCCACCCCTCTCAACCGCCGTCCCCTTAGTACCCGCCAGCACCTTCAGCAACTAATCGGGAACTCACCTCAAAAATCTCGAACTCCTTCGGCATCTGTCAAGCGGCCACGTTCCCCGGAGCCTGCTGGAGACGCGCTTGTTAGTCAGGCAAGTACCAAGCGGGTCAGGGCGACCGCTGCAGAACCAATCACTACGACTCTACCGGATGAAGAGCGCAAGGACAAAGACCAGAGGCGGCAAGCACGTGAAGCAGCCAAGAACGACTTTCGTGTCAAGTACACACGGGCGTTCCCTTCTTGGGTGTTTTATTTCGACCTGGATCAACTTGATCCCGACACTGCAGCCCTAAGGAACTCGTTGGCGTCTAGGGTTACTCATCTTGGTGCTGTATGTCGATGTAACCTTTCTCTTCTCTTCTGACGATAGGTTACGTTCAAATAGCGTGTTGAAGACTTTTTTTCAAATGAAATTACTCATTTGATCACGAATCAAGCAGTAACTGCTGAAGATATCCACTCAAACAAGGAGAATGCTCGCAAACTACGTAGCACGGTCTCGCGCGCGGGGTCTTTGATGCTTAAGAGCCCAATAAAGCTCAAAGGACGGTGAGACCTAGTGCACTGGTGCCAGTGCACTGTCGTTTATTGATGTTTCCGCATAGCATCGCCGAGGACAGCAACACACAAAATTTTAGCCTCGTCGAGAAAGCTCAAGCGTTTGATATGAAGATCTGGAACACCGTCAAGCTAGATAGTATATTGGAGCGATGCGGTATACCTGCATCCATGACCACCAAGCATCCACCGGGCGCCCAACCAACTTCTACGGTCACTACCAACCGACGCAATCTCACTCGCTTGCTTGCATCGGAACGTCTACACGGAACTACAGAACGCGATCCTACGCAGAAACGCCACGATTTCCGTTACTTCTCGAAAGCTAGCTGTTTTGTCTTGGTGGAAGACGCGAAGCAGGAATTGGCAACCATACATGCTCTGGAGTATCCTATCCACAAAGGGCGCGATGGGAAAGAACGTGGTGCCTGGCCTGTTCTCTATTGCCACCCACGCTCCCGAGGTCCATTCATCGAGTTCGATGAAAGGGAGCGACGTCGTTGGGAAAAGACTCAACGCGCTGAAGAAGATAAAGAGACCGAGAGACAACAACAGGCGGTGAGGGAGCTTAGGCAGAAGAAGCAGGCTCAAGCACAGTTCCTCGCTCGCAAAACAGGCGATCTTCGACGCTCCGTATCAATGAACAATCTACATCGTCAGGCCGCGAACGTAGGAGATGATTGTGTGGACTTGGACGCTGATTTCCCGGATACTCAGGCTTCGGCTAACGCATCTGGCTATCTGGCTTCAACCAGTGCTTATATCGCTGCTTCGGGCAACAGCGTCGGGATCACTTCGACAACAGGCACTACGTCTGCTGGTGGCGGAGCTCTTCGAGCTCTTGAATTGCCGGCGAACTTGCGCGGACGAATCCAACACCAAGTTGTCACCTCTCGCAGAGTGTCTGCCTTGGCCACCGGAAAGGACAACTCCAACCGACAGCTTGGTGCTATGGGACCGCCGGATGGTATTCCCGACCGTCCCAACGCGCTACTTAGAAAGAGTCGTAGTACAAATACTCTAAGACTACCTAAGCGCGACGAAAACAGTAAACCTGGTTACTGTGAGAGCTGTAGGGTGAAGTTTGGCGACTTCGAATCTGTAAGTCCTTTATTTACCAGTCTTCTGTTCATGCTCAACGTTCGACAGCACGTCCGGGATCGTAGGCATCGCAAATTTGCCAATGATGACTCGAATTACCTCCAGCTGGACTTTGTGCTCAATCGTGTTCAACGCCGAACTCAACAACAGTACGAAGAGCAAGAGCATCAATACTCGACCAGAAATGAGCAGCAGACGTGTTCTGAGGATTATCCAATGTCTTCTTCGCCCTCACTTGTGCTTAGAGGAAATGAAGAAGAAGATCTGTGGGATGGTGATGTGGACGCCGACGGAGATGTTCTCGATGTCTGAAGAAACCCCTTATAATGCCCTGTATGGTTTAAACGTTTACGACTTGTTGTTGGCTTAGTTTGACTTATTTGTCTGACCGACTGTAACGTAGAGAGCATCCCCCGGAGGAATGATTCGTCGCTGGACATGGCACGATGGTAACACATTAATGTGCATGGTAACTTGTTATGAAGGGCATCGAATGATGGCAGTCACGGTCAAGAAGACAGGTGATCCCATCTTGTTTCGCTTGCCGTAACGGTGACCGAGTGATCCTTTAGAGGGATTAACACAAGCAGATCGCAATGACGGGCTTTCACTTTTCCGATATTATATTCATCTGGTATAGTAATTTTATGTTCATCCATGGCAAGTTAATCAAACAGTGTGAGAGAAGCATTCGATCCGGACGAAACCCCTCCCCTCCTTGAGAACTCTGGTTGAGGTTATGAGCAAGGCAAGAGAGAACAGTAATAAGACGTACGCCAAAAAAACGGTGTCCTACTGTCTGTTGAGCAGCCCACTGTTTTAACGATACACAGTGAATTATTGATCCAGTGTCGCGATCAGTGTTTGAGCACCCATCATCGACCCACCGGAATGAATGTCACCTATGAAACGTTCAAGACATGTTCCAGCACTGGAGCCATCATATGTAGTTTTCACGAAGCTCCAAGGTTGGCTAACGGGCGTTTTCCGTCGTGAGTCCCAAGACATTCTGTTGAGCTACCTGAAGGTCATAGATGATGCATAATGCATCGTTAAGCTGCTCTTTATGTGACTCGGGCAAGGACTCCAAGGACACTCACAATCCTATTACGCATGGCATGAACCACGAGGCCATTTTCTGTCAGACCAACTGGTTAGAGACGATTGCCGAACTATCAGTAGGAACAATCAAAAAGGACTCGGAACCGCCGGACATTTCAAGGTTCTTCGTAACCGTTTCCCGCGTCATCATCGGCAGCCACCACCCAGAGTAGAATCGAGCAACGCCGCAGACGCTCGAAACTGAAATGTGTGGAATAGGAGGTACTAGTCTGTTGCAAACGGCAAGATCTTGAGTCTTGACAAGGTACATGCTCGCGACAGCAGCCCCTGCGACTCGGAGTTCAAGTTGTGAAGCACACTGTCTATCGAAACATCCATGTGTTGTCAAAATTGTCAACTTTGGGCCCAGGGAACGGGATTGGTGCCACAGACGCGCCGGCTACCAAAGTTCGGCATCCTACTTGAAACATGAAGATACATGCGTGATACATTACCACAGCTTTGCTGGCAACTTGAAGGAAGGCCATAAGATACGAAGCTCGGGGGTCGTGTGGTTCATATCTAGACTAGTGGGCAGTGCTAGATTGCCATGTCATACTATCGATTGGGGGGGTGAGTCGAACTAGACATGTAAAAGTCTTGAATGGTGAGAAAGGACTCAAGCAACCAAGTCCAATGATGCCTCGTTCGGTTCGAAAGTATCGATAGGTGATGAAAGTCGGCTTCAGTATGTTGGCCCAAACAGAAACTATATTGTACCAGCGGTGCACATATCGTATCTTGCACGTGGCGTAAGGCAGTTCTGTTTCAAACTTGTGGCCACATGTCAAACGTGTATATATGGTTCCGCTGCTTTACTACATAATAGAGGAGTCAACTAAAGAGACCTCATTCTTGAGATTCTTCTGTATTAACCGTGAAAGATAACCAGAAGGTCTTCCTGGGATCATTTTCTGCGGGGGGACTAATTGGTACTGCGCACCCCAAACGTTCATTTATTACGCATGCGAGTGTGCTGTGCAACGACATAAAACTACACATACTAAATTTGGAATCTGTCGCTTGGTTACTGAATGGCTGAACTAGATCTAATTGGGCGCACAGACATTTCGCCTTGCAGAGTTGATCCATGTAGAAAATTCAAACAGAGAAAATAAAATTACTTAACGGACTCTGGATGATGTTGAAACGGAGTGTACAAATTCCCTGAGAAAGGCCGGATGCTTTAGAGACTCGATAGGATTCGGTTTTGGAGTGTGTCACGATGATGTTTTAATTTTCGCAGAGCATTTCATTCCGAGGCCTGGGTTTGGTCAGAGATACGAAAGTACCGAGGATGGATGTTAATACAGTCTCTGGCTCGGTCGAATATCTTCTGGTGTGCAATGATCAACTACTTTACCAAAAATGTGCTGTGACTCGTAACGTCACGCCCGTAAGTAGGTTCGTCCAGGCTTGCAGTGCAGAATTGCTCTGCCCTCCGACGTCTTTGGGTTGCGCTGCCTCTCCATTTATCTACCACCCTAGCCTGTCCAGCCGAATTTTCTCACCTGATTCGCCCAAACCGCCGAAAATAAGCTCCCCACTACCTGGCGCCACCCATTTCCATTAAGTATGCTTTCCTCCCACCCCAGTCGTACTTTTTGGACCAATAATTCTCCGTTACCAGTCCCGGTTATCTAGAGGACGCCGTGAATATCAGCTGGGTTCAGTTCCAGGGCACTCGTAGCATTTTCTGCCACCCACTGAATCTCCTCTCGAACGCCAATCATGTCTGACTCTCCAGAAGAATTGGACTCCGCGGAGGAACTAAACGACGATACCCAACTTACGATACGTATACCAAATCCGAAGGTGTACATGGCTCGTCAGTCACAGTGGAAAGGTCGACGGGGGAAACCACGCTGTGACCATTGTCGCATGAACAATTTAAAGGTGAGATCGCTTAGTCTAGTTCGTGATTTACATAGTTAGTTTTGTCTAGTGTGACAGAGTGCTTCCAACTTGCAACCACTGCTCCTGGGCTAATGGCAGGGAGTGCAGATATACCCCTTTGCCCACACCAGCACACCGAGGTATTCCCCGATGCGATAGGTGTCGTCTTAGGAATCTAAAAGTGAGTTCCGTAGGCAATCAAGTTGTACCCTTACTAAGCAGCATCTTAGTGTGATCGTAATCTTCCAGTCTGCAATCACTGTGCCGAAGATGCCAAGACTGAATGCAACTACACTCCTAAAAAGCGACACAAAGTTCCCTCGGACCATGGCACTGTTCGGGACAAACAGACAACACCTTATGGTGCCAAAACCGCCTCCTTTTTGGTTTCTGATATGCCCTCCAGCGAAGAGCCAGCCTCTCTACCCCGTAATGGTCATCCGGATTCCAGCGATGGCCACAGTTTCTATGGACAAAATGTAGCATCATCATCACAGCTCCGTCGTACGAGAGGATCCTTGCCTGATGTTTCTCGAAGAGATGATTCGTCACCACATAGTCACCTTGACACACCGGAGCCAAGTTCATCACTTCCTAACCTAGCTCCTCGACAAACACTCACCACCAACAAATTATCCTTCATTTCTCATTCCTTCCCCACCGATCAAGGGGCGATCGTTACGAAACCTTTGGTAGAATCCTGGGAGCATCCCTTGTTTGCACCACTTCCCGATGTCATTGTCCAGAGAATCAGCAACGTCAATCCTGTCGAAATGCCAAATAGGGCGCTTTTCGACGAAAATTTCGCGCGCTTCTTGGATGGTTTACCCTCCGAATTATTAGAGACAGCGGCACTCACTCCGGACGTTTACGCAGACATCTGTCGCTCTTTGTTAGGAAGTGGCGCTGAGAATCTCTCAGACCGTTTGAGGATGTGGGTTTCTTTTCACCACGTTCGGTTGGGGTCGGAGAAATACCACCTGCTATTACTTCCGCGAGATGCATTTTTCCATCTCGCAGCCTCCGAGGAGGAAAAGCTACGAAGGGATTACATCAGCCACATCGATAATCATTCCCACACTCCGTCCACCGTTTCTCCCAAGCCAGATACTATCGATCATGATCTCGCTGGATTTGAGTGGACGAGAGCTTTCGAAAGGATCCCTGTGCGCAACCAAATATACGACATACTTGTCTACGCACATCGCACCCATGGTTCCTCTGCATCCATGGTTTTCGAAACGCGACGCATCGGCATGGTGAGCTGTTGTTGGTTTTGCGATTTCAGTTATACTGATCAGCTATGTTGAACTCTTCCTCAGGCTACAATAACTTGGCCGATGATTGAGATGTTCATTCAACTGTGCCCGTTGTGCAGTCTGCGGAACAAGACTAGTCCCTCACATTCCGTCAAAGCTGACCCTCCGCATGGTGTTGGTGACGAGAGCATTAGGCATTAAATATAGCAGGAAGGCTACGAAGTTGATGTCTGCGTACGATCGTCATGAGAGCACGACAGAGCATCGTGATCTGTTTGGATTTGGATTTTTTTTTTCACTGTCCATTTCTACACAACATATCTATTACGACTCTAATATCGGTTGGGCATCTGCAATACCGCATATCTAAAACAGTCTGTGTGACATCAGAACAATGCAGGGGAAGAAATACTGATATATCTATCTCTATTAGTAGTTGAGGATCAAAAACGCTGAACCAGCACTGTGACGTCGTCTATCCACTTATCGTCCATCTCTAGAGTCAGATTACGTGAAGTAAGGTCAATGTCATCCCCACCGATACCGTCACGTAGCAAGTCGAAAGCGAGGTTGGTGGGTAGCCCCTGTTCTTTCCGCTTTTTGAGGGAGCTGCCTACGATGCGAATCCATCTCTCTGCCAATTCACTCTCTGAGAGCGTCACGTCCATATTATCGTAGAGGTCCAGGAGTCCGTCGGAGCACAGGATAAGGAAGAACTCCTTGTTACCGGTCGTCGTGTCGAATACGAGGTGGTGCACGTCTGGTATGCCCGAGACGTACGGTGGAGTCATGATAAGACCCGCATAGTGTTTCGCCAGCGGGGGTGTCAACCAATCCGGTATGTACTCTCCAAAGACTCGGCGCGTGTACACGGAGGGGATCTTCAACCATGTATCTCCTACGGCTGTGTACAGGGTCAGACGGGGTTCAGAACAAAACGTTCACTGCGGACTTACCGCGTGTGGGTGCAAGGTAACCGATGACCCTGTTGTCTGAGACACATGCCTGTTCTCCTGGGTGCTCGCGCATGATACGTTGACGTTCCATCGGGTTGTTGCCGTTGTGCAGGGCGTTGACGACGAACCCCGACCATTCTCCAGATGCCGATTTTTTGCCAAGCACTGTGATCGAGCAGATGCGGGAGGGGCCGAATGAGAAGGTGAACGGGATTCTTTAAAGGGTGACGACCGCCTACCTGCCTGAGAGTCCCCCAAATTGACGACCCATAGATTTCTTTTCGACGGATCTAATAGTGAAAAAATGACCGTGGCACCTTGCGTGCATCGTGCAGAGATAACATCCCATTCGGATTCGTGACGTTGGATATATTCTCTGAGTTGGTCGGGACTCAGTTCGCAAAGTCGATCGCAAGGCAGAAAGTCGAAGAGATCTGAACGAATCGAATCGTCTAGGTGTCTGATGGCATTCGTCAGGGCCTCTGAGACCAGCTCAGAATTGGGAACTGTATCCCTGGAACTGCTGAGAAGCGCCTGAAGCGACATTCTAATCATGGAAGGGAGCCGCTTGTAGACCAAGTTCACCGTATCATGTCCGCAGTGACCTATCAACGACAGGGTCAGCATGATGATGACACAAAATGGCCGAGGTTGATTACCATCGTACACAGCGTTGAACTGCCAGATACCCCCATGGAGGTCCCATTCCTCGATGCTGTATCGGTCTTGGTTGAGACTTGCATATTCGGAGCATGGTTGGAATGTGACGCTATCGACCGATTTGGACGAGCGTGGGTCGCACAGTCGCTGCAAGTGACTGTCGATGGCGTTTTCCGGAAGGATGTGGTACGTCCAGCGTTGCCTTCCGCCACGTCCCAGATCGGTCGTGCAGAAATCCTTGACCTCCTCCAAGGCCTGGAGGTTCTCTGTAGACGTTGCTGCAGCGAGAGTGACGACGTTGTAAATCATCTGAAAAAAACAGCGATGCAAGGGGAGATACTCGATTAGTGCACTCGAAGAGAGGACGATGATGATGATGATGACATAGCGAATGAATGCAAGGGACCTTTATATGTGTTACACCTCCGCGCCCTTGGACTGACTCCTCGAGATGCGGGAACTTCGTATGCGGGAAATGACCTTGATGACCTCCTCGGTGACCATAATTAGCATTGCAAAAGCAGCAACTTCCGGGACTGGTGCAGACCGTGGCCTGTGAGTGATGCTGGGATTCAACCTAACCGAAGGAAAGCCACGGCCCGGAGACGCTCGAGAAGAGCGCGGCTACGGATTAATGCCAGGGAACTGAATACTGATGCTGATGCCTTCAAGTGCGTGGTGAAATGCACTCGAAGCTGATGGCATTATAACTAAAGCGGTATATCCCGCCTATCGTTCGTGTCAATGATGAGTATGAGATGAAGGGGTCGTGGTGCGTCCCCATTGCAACGTCGTGGCGATTTCTCATGTCACCGGCCTAAATGCGTACCACGTTGCGCTGGGCAGTAGGGGGTGTGACCACTTAACCTGGATTTGCCTAGTCATCAATTGAGAACATGTGAGCGAAGATCCAGCGAAGACAACACCGAGCTCACTGCCATGGTAAATTGCTCTCATAAGCTTGCTTGATAGTTCATCCGGATCCCCAAATAGCAACCATGTGTGATAAATTGCGATCGATTGATATTGTTGTGTGTTGCGTGCAAGAGGGACTGTATTGGCGATATCATCCACAGCCGAGATCTCGTATGCTTGTGGAGATTAGCGTTCGAAAGACTCAACGTTGCCTGTTAATGTTATTGCAAAGCGGACAACATCAGAGTACATCTACAAGAAATCGGGAGGCTGTGTTCAGTTCAAGAAAGCAAATACAAACATATAGGCGACTGTGAAAAGGGTGTATATCTAAAGCAAAGCATCATCCGTGCACAATCGCGTTTCGTAAAAGGGCGTTCACCGTAACTCGAAGCTGGCGAATGCTAAATTGTAATCACCAAACTCATAGTTGATCTTGTCGGTTCTGCGGTAACTCCTGATATGGCCATCGGCAACCTCGTGTAATCCATCCAAACCGCTGGAAGGGCGGGAAGGTGTCAACGCAGATTTGAATTCTCTCTGCGCAGCTTCGGTGGCAGTTTCTGCCTCGTCGTCCTCGGCATTACCATTAACCTTTTTCGAAACGAACAGGGACAGGCTGAGCCTCCCGGGCTGGAAGATGTCAACGACACGTTGAATAAGCGTTCGCAAATCAGGGATGTCTTTGGCAGACGAAACGGGAGAAGCAGAGAGGGGCACATTGCACTCGAAACTGGCATAGGACCAGCCTTCCTCTGGCGTGACATGGATGGTGTAATAGCCTTCGCCTGCACCGACTTCGGTGACAGCATCTCCCCACTTGAGTAGAGCGTTGCACGAATAGCCACAGGGACTAAACGCATACGCATCCAGCGTCGTCAGGTGGGGAGAAAAGATATCCGTGATTCCGAGAGCAGCCGACAGGGTCTGCCCAGCAATGGAAGGTAGTGTCTCCGAAGACACTCCGTCGACTGGCGAGGGGGGAACTGAAAAGAAGAATGGTTCGCGAGCCTCGCGTGACAGGTCACTCATGAGGATCTCGATCGTATAGTCTCGAGTAATGCTTGTCTCGGAGTCGTCAGATGCTGACAGCAGCTGCATGGCCTCGTTGGGCTCGACATGTGTCAGCGGCGGAACATTGGAAGAATTGAGAGTGGTTCCTCGGACGATTGTAGGGGTCGTTACGTAAAGCAACCAGTGGTCGCCATTTACTTTGCCGACCGTGTATGCAGCGCCATTGGGGAATATGGCGTCTAAAAACGCGACTTCGTGCTTCCACTCCCGATGGGGGTCGGGTTGACGTTCTGGGAACATGAATGACTTGCGGGAGTAAAAGCACTGGTAGACAGACGGAAGTGAAGCGTATTCGCGAGCAATATCGAGGATGCGCGGAAGACCGAGGAGGTTGAGTGTAGTTCCGCATGTCTTCAGAATGATACGATGTGCGAAGACAAATAGAGATGACTCGCTGTAAATACGGGGTGTTAACATGCGAGTGAGATGAAATCGAAATGAATGACGAACACACCTCAAGAGATAAGCGTCTGTTTGATCGCCTTCAATAACACTGAGGACTTTGCACTTGACGATGTCAAGCATGTCCTCCCAGACAGAGCGAGGGATTTTCCTCAAGCCGACTCTGTCGTCCTTTGGGGAATGTGCGTCCTGGACGCTAGCGGCTGAAGGGGCGAACCAGACTTCGAGCAGCTTCTCTGGACCCTCGAATGGGGTAGAGGCATAGAGAGAGTTCCTGTCATCAAATGCCATCGGTGTGGAGTGAGATGGGGGTGATTTAGTGGGGGGATGCTATCGAGGAGGAAAGTCGTAGCCGCCGCAGAGGGCTGTTCCAGTATGCATCAAACGGATTCTTTTTCGACGTGGGGGGATTCTCGCGACACAGAGCAGGAGATCTGCCGGGTTCACGAAGACAAGGTGTCTGACTCGTGTATCGATCCATCTAAAAAATCTGCACAGCCACACATCTGTATAGGTCGTCTCGCAAAATTCCGAGCTGGCCGTGCCGAGGAGAGAACGAAATCACACCATTAACTCGAACGATGCTACGAAGACTGTTTCCGCGATTTCTTCTCTTCAGAGTTAATACCCCTATACTGCCCACCGCTGCTAGACTTGCCACACGTCCAGCATCCTCACCCCGCACTTCTCTTGCGCGCCATTACCACCCGTCGACACCCCTCCTCGCCCCCACGTCCACCAGACCACCCTCGCCCAGCGAGAATACACCTCCTTTGCCCCCCGATGCGACAGTCTCGCAGCGACTCAAACACCTCGTGAAATCCTACGGATGGTATGCGCTTGGCGTGTACCTCGTCTTCTCCGCGCTTGATTTCACTGTCGCCTTCGTGGGGATCAACCTTCTCGGTGCTGAGCAGGTGTCGGAGGCTGCTACATATGTGAAGCAAGTCATTTTCGGGCTCTTCCAGAACAAATCACCAGAGCCAGGCAGGGATGAAGTCGAGAGTCCATCAGTGAGCAACGGCGGCCAGGAAGGACTGTACGCCATGCTCGTTCTGGCGTACACGATCCACAAGACACTGTTTCTTCCCGTGAGAGTTGGTCTTACGGCCGCTCTGACACCTCGGATAGTGGGTTGGCTTCGTGCAAGAGGTTGGGCTAGCGGTGAAGGGGCAAAGCGAGCGGCGAAGGAGAGGATACGAATCACAAATCGCCAAGACTAGGCCGCAAAGTATTGGAGGCAGGAGATAGCACATACATTACACCGCCGTATATTTCAGACTAAATTCCAGCTCACTCGTTACAAATGGCCCACCGAAATGAGAGCCATATTGGCTATGAAAGCCCCTCGGACGTGCACCAAGCTCATGTTTAACTTCGGAGTTCTTGGTCACTTCTCGAGGCGCCCGTTGGCTTGTCAGCCAAAAACGGGGGTTGGTCATCTTAGTGCTTTTCCAAAATGACAACGTGGGCTCACCGACATCCATGGTTCAACCCACCCGCCATGAAACGCAGACTATCTGCCAGCGAAGACGGCGACGACGAATCACCCTCCTCCTTGCCACCATCCACGTCCTCAACCAGTCGCCGGAAGCGACTCAGATACAACTCTCTGGAACGTACGCTAGCACACATGACACTTGGCAGTGCACTCGCCACTGCCTCTGAGGACGTGGACATATCGCCGAAGACTTCTCTGCCACTGCCTCCTCGCGTGCAGGACGACATGAACGTTGTTTTACCGAGCTTGGTCGAGGAGCCCGGTACACCCGCGTCCGAATCCGTTGACATGGAGGTAGAACCTGCTCGTGAGTCGTGCTGCTTTCTCATTGACCTATCGTTTTCGACGCTCGTCCAAATGTGTAGTGGTCACCGTCGACACGTCTGGCACGACGGATGCAATCAATGACTGGCAAAGTATGGAATCGGGGCGACTCGATATCAAGGAGGTGCAAATATCTTCTGCAGTGCTTGAATGCCTCAGAAGGCAAACCAAGCGTCCCCGTCCCCTCATACCTTTGCGTTCCCAGACCTCCCAGGCGCTTGTGCTATATCGCGCCCCAGGACGACCGTGTGAAAACGAGGAAGAAAAGCCAACTCGGACGTCTATGCTAGTAGCTCATGAGGACGATGTGATGGAGGTCGAGTAGAGTTAGCATTCTCATATCGATGTCTCGCACACGTATGACAGCAATAGCAAAAACATCTAATCCAAAAGGAAACCAATCTATGATCGTAAAGAGAGAGGCCGGAATGAGCACAAACAGGGTACGCAAACTCGATGTTACTACAACTACTGGTGGGGGGACACCCATTCACACCAGGTTTTGAAAATGTCTGTGGGGGGCAAGTGGTGGGGCGATATTTAGGTGCCTGTCTGGGAAGTATACGCCATCATTGGATTGTCGGCGCCCGATGCTACCTGGGGTGTTTCCTCTGTTTGGTATAGACCGTCTGTGAAATTCAAGTGAGAGTGACGTAGCCGAGTGTGGGCATGGGGATGGGGGACATGGTGCATCTGGGCTGGTGAATAGGGAGGGCGCAGAGTGACTGTAGCATTTGTGGTAGGCTTGAGATGGGCCTGACCTGGCAAGATGGGGCTGGGCTGAGTGTTAGTCTGTACGGGAGGGGACTGTGTAGGAGCGATGTGGCCGGAAGAGGTTGGGTGGTTGTCGGGGAAAGAAGGGGGGAGAGGAGGGGATAACGCAGGGGTAGAGGGGTTGCTGTGGGGAAGCGAGCCGTAGGGTGTAGTTGCCAAACCAGCTGCGTTGGTGTCCTGTGCAGGGAGGATACGATTTTGTGGGAGCTGAGCGTGGCGTTGGTCGTGGGGGATGGTCTGATCTTGATGGGGCTGCGCATCTGGAGAATCGAGGAGGACTGGGGGGGTATTTTCTTGGGGAGGGGCCTGCTGAGTGAGTTTCTGGGCGGCAATCTCTTCTGCAGTGAGAAAGCGGCCACCTGGGCCACGGGGACGACGCATCGCGTGTTTGTGGCGGGATTCATGGAGATAAGGCTAGCAAGGGGGGGTGAGTGGGGGAGCAAAGGGAGGTGTGGGGTGGAAAAAAGACGGACTTTGCGCTGTCTGGAGAGGCGGTGGACCTCCTCGAGGCGAGCCCGGGCGACACGACGTTTGAGGATGCGGAAATATTGCTTCGCGTTTACGTAGAGGGGCTCTTCGTCTACGTTTGGGTCATCGAGGACGGGGTCGTTGGTGTTTGCGGGATCGACATCGTGGATGTGGTGGAAGATGTCCTGCGGGGGGGAGTTGCGGTGGGTGGTGTGGGAGGGGGAGGACGGGGT
>JBBPRU010000005.1:0-45518 GCA_038093245.1 Boletus holoroseus
CGGTCAGTCGCTCCGCACATATCGTCATGCACCCAACACTGGCCCTCGCAAATCTTGGGCTGCTGGCGATGCGTGCTCGCGTGCCGTGAACCTCGCACTCCTCGTCAAGAGAGGCGAACTCGGCCTCCCGTCCGTGCTCACCGCGAAGACCTGGGGCTTCTATGATGTCTTGTTCAAGGTGCGACGCTCTCTCCTGGCGTGTTCCTGACGATCTCGTTCTGAACGACGATGATCGATTAGGGCAAGCCATTCGAGTTCCAGATGCCTTTTGGCTCCTACATCATGGAGAACGTTCTCTTCAAGATCTCGTATCCCGCTGAATTCCACGCGCAGACCGCTGTCGAGGCTGCGCATACCATTCACGCACAACTCAAAGCGCTGGGAAAATCTTCGGACGACATCAAGAGCGTACGTATCCGTACCCAAGAAGCTGCCATTCGTATCATCGACAAGCAAGGTCCCTTGCACAACTTTGCCGACCGAGAGTACGTCTTTCTTTCCTTTCTTGGGGGCGTCGACTGACGATATTATGCTCTAGTCACGCCATCAGCTATATGGTCGCCTACCCGCTCATCTTTGGCGAGCTCACGTCCGAGTCTTACACCGACACGTCTGCGGCCGATCCGCGCATCGATACGTTGCGCGCCAAGATTCACTGTGTTGAAGACAAGGCGTTCTCGGTCGAGTACCACGAGCCCAGCAAGCGTTCCATCGGCAACGCGCTCTTGGTCGAACTGAACGACGGCACCGTACTGGATGAGGTTGTGGTTGAATATCCCGTTGGACACAAACTCCGCCGCACAGAGGGCACACCTCTCTTGATTGAGAAGTTCAAGCGACACATCTCCTACCACTATGATACAGCTCACCAAAACAGGTGAGTATTTTATGCTTTGGAGTGCGACTGGTCGACCGACGAATCGTGATTTTTTAGGATATTGGATGCTGTTTCCGATGCAAACAGCCTGTCCAAGCTTCGCGTGAATGAATTTACTGACTTGTTTGTGAAGCAATGAAGCTTTGAAGTGGACTTCTGCTCCCTGCACGGTCCGTAGTAACACGATTTACTGTCGCGATCATCATGTACAAGTAATCAACTCGGATGCATTTCATACACGATTACACACAGACGAGGTTGCAGAGGCCTGGAAACACGATGCCCCCACTGAAAATACACAAGGAGAAACTACGATTTACTTATTAACCTCCAAGTCCACGTGTCGGCGCTTGCTCATTCGAAGTGGCGGACCCTTTGAGCTTCTTGTACCGGTGTTTCTTTCTGTGCCCATGCTGATGTCCTTTATTATGTTCGTGATACCCGCTGACCTGGTCTCGAATGCTGTGCTCTTTAGTTACTGGAAGCCGAACCTTGACCGGGGAGGTGTCGTGGTAGAAAGCGACAGACGGAGCCTCTAAACTGTTCTCGAATTCAGGCAAATCGGGAACAGCGGACTTTCGTGTTACATCGACAACAGGCACTTCAAGATAGCGTATTTGGCGTCCCGTCGCCCCATCGTGATTTGATGAGATACTATCGGTCGTGACCCGGTTTTGCACCCTGGGTGGGGATACAGACATCGAGAACTCCAGGAGAGCGCTGTCTTCTTCAGGCACGGATGAGAGACGCCGTTGCATGGGACGCGTCGGGGGCATCGAGCGTGCATTGTGAGAAGTTTGCGGTGACTCCGGCGAAGGAGGTGTAGGAACGACGGGCGAGCGGTAAACACTTCGGAAGGGGCCAACGGTGCTTTCCTCGGTGGAAGGTAACGGGGGAAGGGAGACATTTGGTGCTGGGACTGACTGGAGCGGCGAGAAATGTGCGATGGGAGACAACGCTTGCAGTTGTTTGATATACTTCGCTAGTGTGCTTGAGGACGACGAATTTTGTCTAAGGGATGCAGCCAAGTTAACATTTGGCACGATTTGCGGGGTCTTAGCGGATGAAATATTTGTGCTCGTATCGAAATTATTGACATTATCATGTTCATGCCGGTCGTAAACACGGGGGAGATACTGCGAGGTATTAGAACCGGATCGATACTTTTGCGAAGGGACAGGAACCGGGTGCTCGGGAGAACCAACCAATTCGGGGGAAAACGTCGAACAATAAGTCAGATACGGAGAAAAATGGGAAGACCATTGAGGGGACGAGGAATCGGGAGGCGTCGGAAGAAAATTTTGTACTTGCAATTTTTGTTTCTGGAGCGCTTGCCTATACAGCTGTTGTTGGCGGTATTGTTGAGCAATTTCAATTGGTGATTGTCTCGTAGCGGAGCTGACCGATTCGTTGGGACGAGGCTCGACAAAGATACGAGGGTAAGACTGCGGAAGTCCTGGAGCCAAAGCGGCTGGGATGACAGGCTCCAGTCGTCCTGGGTAGGCATTATGCGAATCCACATCAACCAACGAGGTTCTGAGTGCCTGTCGGAGACGAGCAAGTTGCAATTCCAGAATACGGTTGTTATCGATCGGAAATACATCTGCATCGTTCACGAGACTATCAGGTACTCCAGCACTACTAGTCGGGATCGACTGTCCTTCGTTCCACGGAAGCCTATTGACGATATCTTGCTGGGTTTCGATGTCGGACGAAACGTGACTCGGTGGACGACGCTTATCATCATGGGCTTGTCGTTGTGTGCGAGCGAAGCTTTGCTTCGCATGACTTGTGTGTGCTGACTTATGGACTTGCTGGGTGGTGGGGGTCCTCTTCTTTTGTAAACGTGGTGGGACTTGACTGGGCCCGTGTGTAGGAGGGTTTTGAGGATTGTCAGGGTAGGAAAAGAGACCTTCGGCACGAATTTGGTTATGAGGTTGGTCGTCTGGACCCAACCCCCAGATCATTTGGGCTACATTTTCAGGTTCCTCGATGATCGTTCCCTCAGCACCACTATACGAACATCAACACTCGATTGTTTCACAGCGAATATTACACAACTCACGATGGACATCTAGCATATGGCAAGGAGAGCGGTCCATGGAGAGCGGGTATAGGGCGGGGAGGAGAGTTTGCCCATGTGATCCAATCTGGAACGATTCGGATCACTGTGATAGGTCAGAAACCATGAATATATGCGTGTAAATTACCTTCATCTTCTTCGATAAGTGGTCCTGGGGAGTATTTTCTACGCAAGAAGCCCTCTGGAAGTTGAGTACCAGTTGCGATAATGAGAAGGGACTCTGGGGAGGAGGGTGGTGAAGGAGTTTGAGGAACATCAGAAGGCGCCCGGAAAACGTGGATACGCTCGCTGCGTCCGCTATATGATCCAAACGAGTCGCCAGCTGCAACAGAGGGTGATTGAAAAAGTTCCACAGACGGCTCCAATACTGGCCGAACACGATCGGGCATGGACACAATTCGTTTACCGTGACTATGAGACAGGATCGGGGAAGCTTCGCCCTTGTTTTCTGGCATCGATACGATGCGCCGGTTCATGACTTCCCCCGCAGGGCACCAAGTGTGTTTGCGTTTGGAAAATCGGCGAGAAACTAGTGGGGCGAGTATTGGGCTGATTGGACTTTGCGGCACGAGATATACGCTATTTGATCCAGTGGGAGATGACGCTGGGACCGAATTATGGCACTCGGTACGTGCTTCCTGCGCGAGTCCACGGCGTGTGACGGGTGGTGCAGCGAGTACCACGGCGGGGTCAGCATACGGAGAGGGCACGGTGTCTGTCTCTGTCTGGACGGCTCTGTCCACGTATTCCTTGATGAAACTCATCGGCGAGACAGAGGAAGGATGGGGAAGAGGAAGATGAGGAATGAGGGGACGATGAGTATTTAAGGAAGGTGAGATGGAACAGATTGAATGTCCGCCACTCCGCGATAGTACTATAGTAGGGATGCCGATCCCGCCGAGTCGTAATGTCACGTGATTCGGCGCCCGGGATTAGGGCGGGTTACCGAAGTTGGCAAGGCGGTGTGGTGATAGGACGTTCCTAAGTGCCACTGGCGACGTTACTAACATCCCACCCACCCACGCCCTCCGTTGTCGCTGTCGTTGTTGTCCACCGTCCACCGTCCATGTCATAGTCAACAGGGATGATCATTGCCGACGAAGACGACACCCAGAAGATAAAAGACCCCCCCGTTGCTGTTCCCACCGTTCGTTACCCAGAGCGAGTAGCGACTCGTCGTCCTTTCAGTTCCTTGCCCGACTATGAAACATCCCAGGCATTGGCCTTTGGCGGCCTCAATGACTCGCAGGCCACGCTTTACAAACCCCCACTCCGGCGCCGCATCCTTGACTCCCGCCTTTGGAGAGTCGCCATCATCTCCCTTATCGTCTACATTTTCCTCACTCTCACCATCGGTGTCCCTCTCATCGTCCGTGTGCGTTATCTCCCTGCCTTTAACCCCATTTCCCCTCACCTTCATAGCAGAAGGAACACGAGAACGAGCAGAAATACCCCTACAACGCACTCACTTATGCCCTGTCTTGGCCGAACAAAAACCCCGCTTCTCTCTACCCTGGCAACAACAATAACACCCTGGGTCCCGACCAATCAGGAGTACATCCCATTTGTGGGAACTGGACGCTCGTTGAGTATCTTGGCGATGCCCCCGTCGTCTTCGCGGCGTACGTCTTTTTCCCCTGTTCCCCTACCCTTGTTGTTGACATCATTCGGCCGTTTTACAGGACCGAACGCTACGTTTCCCCGAACGGATGGTTCAGCATCACTTCAAACGCATCCTGCACCGATGATCTCAACTTTGTTCAGGGTGCCTTTTACGCCGGCATCAACCCCAACCAGAGCGTTCAAGATGCTGTCTTATCAGTTGTGATGCAATCTTCCTCCCCAAGCGTTTTCGATCAGTCCCCTGTCTGTTTTACAATCGCTGATAACTTCACTGATCTTTCTCTTTATGTTTGTGTTCCGAGTTCACACATTCACTGTTCCACACTTACTCGCCCTTCCAGGTTCCGGACAACCTCACTTCAACCGACAATATCCTATACAACATTACTCTCCTGTTCCCACAAACTGCAATTCCTTCGCGGGTCGTCTCTTTCAACACGCTTTTACCCATGTTCGATCAACGGTTCAGTGCCTTTGATGACAATGTGACCTTTGACAAAGTCTCTATCGAAGGCCCTGTCTCTCGGGTAACCGTTGATGTAAGTCATCTGGGATAGCTGACTGCTAAGCTCATCTGACGCTCGCCACGACAGTCTTTACAAGCCGACAGGTTACTGGTAGATACGTCGCTAGAACCAGTCACAGGGACCTTCCATGCAAAGACCTCTCTCCTCATCAGCACCGTCTTTGCGTAAGTCCGTTTAGTAATATCCGTTTGAATCGTACTCATACCAGCATCTTTGTCATCGATAGCCCCATCGTCGCTAATATTAGCTTGTACAATGATCCCAGGTCACAATTCCCTACCACCCTCGATGTACACACAGGAAATGGGTATGTTTTATCTTTCATCTCCGGCATTTACGTGGCTTTTGACATTGCTTCTGCACAGCAACTTGACCGCCAACATCACCGTTCTAGCACCCAACCAGAATACTCCGCCACGACCAAACTTTATCGCAAACCTTCGCACTTTTTCCGGCCAATTGTCCGCCAACGTCTTCCATGACCCGACCTCTCCCCCTACGGCTATCCAACTACATGTCGTCAATGACCTTGGTCCTGTCGATGTTGTCCTTGACAGCCTTTTTGAGGGGGCATTCCAGGCGTCCACAAAACAAGCAACTGCGTCCGTTACACAAGGAGACGCAAGTGTGACAGATCCTTGGGTTCCTGGGCTGGAAAGAACCATGAATGTGGATTTTAATACAACGGCACGGACATATGGGTGGATTGGCTGGGGAAATGAGGGGACGCCATGGAGTGCGTATCAGGCTGGGGAAGCACTAATTGACTCCTCGTTAGCAGACGTGACGCTATCGTTCCTGGGATAGTTGGTTTTTTGGGGTGCAGAGAGGGGGGTAGTTTGGCGAGCCTGATCTAGTGGTATACATTCAATCCATCTATCCCGTTGCCAATCTAGGTATATCGCGGTATCATGGCCACGATGCGGTGATCCCAGTTTCTCGAACGACTTCCCGCTGACTGATCTCTTTTCGATTTTCGATACGCTCCCGTTCTTTTGATTCCGATTCCTTCCGAGCTCAAGGTCCACTGGCATGGCAATGTAACTTTCAGTGGTATTTTACATTCTTTGTATGATCTTAAGTTAATAGATGGACATTGCACTATTCCTTTGTCTATTCGTGTAACATTATTGATCGACGGCCGGATTTTGCTGTATTTAGATCCAAACATTGGAAGCGTAGTACTTTTGCAATTGGCCCTTCCTTGTAACAAACTCTCCGTAACGTTCGTTATACATCTATGCCATCCTCCCATACCCCGCGATGTCTTGCCAGTGGCACCACCATTACCCGCTCTGCGTCTTCTTCCCTTGGTGGGCCCATGTTCCGCCAGCAGGGCGCACACAGCAAACACGGACTTTCACCGAGCCGGATATCCCCTACGACTGTAAGGATTGCGGGAACTTTAGCACAGGCTTTGCAGATGTCACCAAGGGTGGGCGTAACATGCACGGTGAGAGGGTAGCCAAATGATGGATCGGGGGGATGAGCCAACCTAAGGATGAGGATGAGTCACGAATCACCCGACAGCGACGCGCAAGAACAGCACACATACCTAATCTGATCGACGACAACAAAGTGCTCGCAGTTTCCTTGATGAAGCATCCAATACGGCTGATTGATCCGGAGAGTGAGTGAAGTGAAAGGTGTCTGACTCAGGGACGTGGGTGACTTGGTGATCTGCGGTCGCTTTTCTTCCGGCAATTTTTGCAGATGAGATAGGAGCTTGCTATAGCGAAAAAAAAGCATGTTGTGAGCTGAAATCGGCTCATCTCCCGAGGATAGAAATCGGGCATACTCTGCATAGTCATCACCGGGCCGTCCGTCCCCATACGCGACACCTTCGATGAGCAACAAGCAACCTTCTCCAGCGCGTACAGCAGTCTCTTCACCGCTTTCATATGTATATCCAACCACGTTGCCGTGGCTATCGACCACTTCGTTCGGCATTTCGCTTGAATCACAGGGAATCACTCGGACGAAATCTGCGAGGGTCTGAGAGGACAGCGCGACGTGCTGGGAGAAACGAGTGAGTTGACTATGAATCCAGGGCACGCGATTGTGCACACTGAGCGTAATGAGAGCATCTCGATGCGAAGAATTCTCGCTCAGTGCTGAAGCGGGGTTTGAGCTGGTCCCAGTAAGACGAGGAGATTGAGAAGATGGCTGATTGCGAGTCAATGTGCCATGTCCCGATTTTTTGATGTATTTGAGCGCATTAAAGTCCGAATGCTTGGATGCGCGCATGAAAAACGCGGATTGCTGGTTCAATCTGTCCCAGCAAGTTGCGATCAAATCTGCACGGAGGAACGCATCCGACAGTAATCGTACCCCCAGCTTTGCATAGAAATAGCTTCCAGCTTCTCCTCTAACGCGCGCACCTCTGGCTGGGCTTCCGCTGGTTCGGGATCCGGTAGATGTTTTCGCTTGCGTCCTTTCGAAACAGGACCACCAGCCTGACTGTGTACCGCGTTTACTGCGGCAGCGTGTGTGCGATAGAGATGTGCAGAGAGCATAGGGTTATCCCACACCTCCTCGACGGCAGCCTTTAGCTCGGCGACACTATCATGGGGGTTGAGCGTAGATTAGTCGTGAACTTAAACGGGGCTAGTAGGACAGTCCCTATGAACTCACTTCCCAGAGCACTCTGCTTCTACTGCAACCCGTTCATCTTCTGAGAGGCTCTGCCAGCCAGCGTGATTAAGCACGTCGCTTGCAGAGGGGAAAATAAGCGAGGCGGTGTCATCAAGAAACTTGCGGATGGATATAGGCTCTGATGGAGGGCCAAAGAAGGAGTCGTAGCCTCGCGTGATGTCGACGCTCATAACCGTAAAATTTCAACTTGCTGATGGGGCCGCCAGAGGTGAGAAGTGGTGGTGCAGAGCATCGCACTCAGGTCCGTGAATTCGATGGAACAAGACTGGAAGAGCCTTCGCGAACTTCGCGTTGTTGTGAGGTCGTGGTCGCAGAGCAATGTTTACTAGTCAAATTCTACGTGAACGGAGGAGCCTCATATCGTTCTTTCGTTCATCGCACTCTTTCCGACTCGATCCATCGATCCATTCCAGTTAGTTTGTAGACGATACATGCCATGTAAATATGCAGGTTCTTGTGACGAACATGTGCCTAGCGACGACCCGATCGTGATGTAGAAGCGGCTTGTTTGAGAATCGCCTCCCTCGCCTCCTCAACAGCAGATTCCGAACCTACAATCAGTCTAAGTTTGACGCTTTGAGCGAGGTAGTACGGAAAACGCACCAATGATAACAATGGTGTTGTTGTCTCTGCTGACAGTAATGTCTGCGCCAGTCTCAGCGCGCAGACGAGCGACATTGGAACCCTTTGACCCAACGATTTTCGGGAATGGAGAACGATCAGCAAGGGTCAAGAACCCGACATGAGTCATTGCTTCAGCCTGTTCAATAGCTGTCTTGATATCATCCTGTGCGCGGTCGAGACTCGCGGCGTCCTTTGCTTTCAGTGTCCACTCCGAGTCACCTTCCTCCGCGTCCTGGTAATTAGGAACAACTTGCCAGTCTGATTCCGGGGTGTCATCCTCCGCATCGTCAATCCGGGCAGTGGATGCAGCATTTTGCGGAGGTTGGGTGGGTACCGATGGTTTTTGAGGGTGAGCATTTTGGTCGACTTGTACACCATATGATCGGAGGTTACGGAAGAAGCTACCCTGCTGCGAGATTGCATGGTGATATTTGAAGGGTACAGACACCACGGCGGTGAGCAGCTCTACAGGGGTCGGTGCGCTCTGGCCCCGCGCCTGGTGAAGAGGTCAATCATTGCAGTGCCTTCATCACCCCAAGTAGCATACCTTGAGTTCACCGATCGCGGCCTCGCAAGCAGAACGAGATCCGGAGACTTTGACGATATCAGCAGGATCTGCTTCCTTGATTTCATCTGCGTTAACAGCTTCTCCTACATGGTGGTAGGATCGAGAACCAGGGAACTGTACTTGGACACCCGTGCGGGTTTGTAATTCATTCAAGTGCTGACCACCTCTGCCGATGAGACTACGATGCTGGGCTGTTGGAATCTCGACAGCCAGCACTACGCGATCTCTCAAAGTAGTAACCGTCTTCTCAAGTTCCGCTTTGATTTTGTTGACAAGAGCAGGTTCTCCACGAAGACGTACTTCGGTGGTGGGCTCACCCGCCCGAGGGCTGACATCATGGTTAGCCTGGGGCCAGCTACGTCGGAGAATTACTTACAACCGAACAAGTCCTGCTTGCAGCTTGGAATCGGATGGACCACCACAACGAATGATCAAGTCTTTCAAGCCCTGACCACCAGCCCCAATGATGGCCCTATGAAACTTCGCCTCGATGACAAGTGATGCAGACGTTTCCTCGCCGACCAGGTCAGAAATTGCCAAAATAGCAGCTTTGGCTGTGCTGATAGCTTCCTTGGTTCCACGGAGAGTGATGTTGGTCATAGCATTGTTGTCACCCGTAGCCTTGTCGACGTCGATCTGGGCGCCTGTGTCGTCCTTGATCTCGTTGATGCTCGCACCACCCTTACCAAGAATACGTGCAACAGCACGAGTTGGGACAGTGAACTTGAGAACGTTGTTGGACTCCTTTTCAAACTCCAAAGCTTCGAGAAGTTCGGATTTAGCACCAGCTACACCCTTCTTGCCACCCTTGACGAGGACTTCATCAGACTTAAGCGCTTCACGAGTCCTGTTTTCGCCGCCTTCCGAGGACCCCCGGGGGAATGTGATCTTGACCCCGTATTTTTCCTCGAGTCGAATGGCATATCTACCATTCTGGCCAATCAGGGAAGCATGGAACTGGGCGGGAATTTTGAGGGTTTCCGATGTCTCGTCTGCCTACATTGTATGTCAATGACGTGTTGGACGTAGCAACTCCGAGGACTAACCAATCTCTCGACCTGAGTCAAGATGCGCTTCTTGGCTTCCTCGACGTTCTCCTTACGTCCTGTGATCTAAGCATGACATCAGCTCTACCCCCACCACTGGTGTGTAGTGACCCACCTTGACTTTGCACTTTTGGTGAACGGGCTTCTTCTTCTTGGTGCTGTCCTTCTCCTTCTCCTCGGCCTCATCGAAAAGGTCCACTCTGACACCGAGTTGGTCTCGCAGCTTGTTAATACCGACTCCCTGCGCACCAACAACTCGACCGACATATTCCCTGTCGATTTCGAATTCCGTAGACTAAAATATCATAGATAGATCGATAACAAAAACGGTATGGAGGGGTTGGAATCACTCACATAGCTGCTGACAATAGCATCGTTCTTGGCATCTTCCACAACCCGTAGGATTTCCTTGACAGCACGATCAATGTCTGCGCTGATCCCACGAATCAGGATGACATCCGGACTGGATGGATCACCTGCCTCAGCACCGACCTTGATCGACAGGGCCTTTTCTTCACCAATGATTCTGGAGGTACCAGGTAAACCAATATTAACAGCTAGCAATATACCACTTACGCGTTGAGAGTGGTACCGTCTTTGCCAACCACTGCCTCATGCCAACGTTTCTCGACGGATATTAACTCGCTCTTGACATCAGCAGCATCCTTGGCCATCTTGAGCAATTCCGCAGCGACATCATCCAGATGCTTCTCTTTCTCAACAGGCGAAGGCGAGGCCGAAGGGGAGAAAGGGTCATAAACCAGGATAACCGAAGATTGTTCCGCAGACTCGGGAGGGAAGAAGACTTGAACGTTATGAGCTTCGTAGAACTGCTTCAACCTGAGTGTTGTCAGAGAGACTTCTGAAAAGGTGTAAGTGAAGATCACTTTTTCGCATGTTTTCCCATGATAACCCGGTGGATGAGCCAATCAATAAAAACCTCCCTCGTTGCGCCGATCAGTTTGCCAAGAAGTTCCGAAACTTGTCTGACAACAGCATCCACCAGCGGCTTCTCTCCGACGATATCAATGTTAAGGACTGAGGCCTGCCCGATCGCCGTTGCGGATGGCGTGAAAACCGAAATACCTGGATGAGCAGTGCTGAGGGTCTTAGGGTAGTTGATGCGCATGATGTAGGTCAAGAGTTGACGTGAAACCGCGATAGGACCGGGGAGCGGGAACTCGTGGATGTACTGTGAATTCGCCTTCTCCATAACAGCACCAAGACCAGCAGAAATGTCCTCTTGCTTGCCATAGACTAGGACCTCTTCGCCTGGCTCATGAGGGTCCGGAACGATAACGGAGCATTGGCTCTTTGCCATAATCTCATCAAGAGCTTTGCCAACAAGGAGACGATGCTGGCGCTTGGGCAACGAGATCTTGACTGAGATGAGCGCAGACTTGAACGATTCGATAGTTCCCTGGATGGTTTCCACAACACGGACGACGGCCTCGCGATCGCCACTAACGGTGATCTCATATTCCGGAGCATTCAGACCAAGGCGGACTTCACCGCCCTGCGCTGCCTCAACGAAGAGTGCGCGGCGGGCAATGACGAAAGGAAGGATGTGATGCGGGATGTTCTTAATGCGCTGAGTTGACTTAGAGGTCCTAGCTGTGATAATCTCGTTGAGCATGGCCTGAGCTTCGTACGCGAGAGGTTGCGGGCCCGTGATTGTAATAGGAACTAGGACTTCTTCTTCCTCATCAACAGGCGTGGCAGTCCCATTGGTTGACCCGTTGGGATGACCGCTGGGTGCAACACTGTCCCTGCGAGGAATATCCACTCTCGTTCCAGTTTGCTCTCGCACCTGTTTCAAAGTGGCACCTGTTGAAGAATGGTCGGGACCCCGAATTCGATAGACAGACGAACGGGGACCAACCTTTGGGTCCGATGATAGCTGGAATAGTGGAGGCGGGAGCAGGTAAGGTAACAGTGATCTGAAACTACGTTCCAAAGAATTCACAAAAAGATACATTCGAACACACCACGGGGCTCAAAAGAGCTAAGAGGTTCCGTTTCGCCTTGTCAAGTTCCTTTTGAGACTCAGACTTCATGTGGAACGTGGTTTGACGCGTCCTCTGGTTTGCAGAAGCCTCGATCTTGACTTTGAATTTAGACATGACCTGTTTCATGATTTCTCCAAGTGAAGTAGGTTTGCCGTCCTTGTTCGTCGCAAGTTCGATGGCAGACAAAGTGAAGGAGTCAGAGACCATAGGCTGAGACCGGACGGTTGCCTTGATGCGAGGCCCGGAGTCGGCACCCCAGGCAGCAGACTTAGCGGGCTGAGTTGCGGGAGCGACAGAGGGCGCAAGAGACGGGAAAGCGGACGGATCGCTAGTGTCCACTACCACGTTGTTGGCGGGTGGCTTGACTGGCGTCTCGTCCTCTGCTGGGAACGAGTCCGATGTGCCCTCGAGTCCATGCAACTTCTAAACATATCCGATCAACCGCCTCAGCTGGAGACACGCAATAACAACAGCATCCAGACCTGAAGTTCTGCTGCGCCAGGAGGGGAAGTAGCCGCCGATGTGTCCATGTATCTGAGAATTGCGGGTGTCCGAAACACAGAACCTTTGACAGAAAATACCTGAACGTTGAGTTCGGCGACGGAGCTCGACGCAATGACCGGACAAAAGTAAGATGAAGAAGAAGAATGGATTTGGTAAAGCGCAGACGTGTCTTTCCCAGATACCTGCGGGTAATCGACGTGCGAACATCATCCCATTATTGCCAGCCTCGGCTCGCACTCGAAATCTTTCGTACAAACACACGACCAAGAAACATGTCTCTTACGAATACCAATCCAGCTGCTTCATCATCCAGCCCCACACTTTACCTTGGTGATCGGCCTTGTTACACGGTCACTCACTCGCTTTACGTCTTCCGGTGGGCGTGATCAACTGCATCGTGATCAATCAATCACGTATGTTCTTTATTTGAATGAATACTCTTTGCTGTGACATTGTCCTCCTGCCTCTGTGGGTCCACTCGTGCCAGCGTCGCATTGTACATGGTGGCAGGTTCATTGTCACCAGGTCACCACGGACAGTAGCATAACCTGCTTACCAATTGGCTTCTGCCATACCACTTTCAGAGGTAAATTTACCGTTGGGAGTGTAAGCGGTGATGTAAATTCCCTTGCTCTTGCAGTACCCAACAGCCAGGCTGGGCAAGGGAAGGGTGAAGCTTGGAAAACATGAGAGATGAGTCTAACATGATGCTGTGACATACTTACACCACCTGGTTAATTTCTGGAATAACCTCTGCGGTTGTCAACAGTTTCCCTATGGCCCCGGATACATGTCAGCGACATTACCTCACCGGTAGGTCGAGCAGCGGTTTTTTGGTTGAGAAGTTGCTGATGCCAATAGCTCTGACTTTGCCGCATCCGCCTAAGTTCCGTCGAAACTCGGGCACTTGAGGGCCGTAAGGGACCCATCAGGGTTTCCTCGTCATTCGCTGCGAAGTTGATCAGCTTCACAGGGGGAGAAGCACGGGCGGGCAGTTGTTCACTTACGTCCACGAGCGATCGTCTGAGGCCAGTGGATCAAGCACTATGATTCATGTGGCGAGCGAAGAAACTGCGTGAGAAAAGGGTCGCAACCGACGAGATCGTAGTAATCTAACTTGACATTCGCCAAACTTTCTTCGGTTGACTCTTTGACCCGGCCTGGATGGTGCAATGATAAATCGGTCAAGATCACTGGAAGGGCTCTACATACGGAAGGCTTGGTGGTCACAAAGATCTGTTCCCGAGGGATGCCGGACTCGCGGATTGCAGCACCCACGGAACTCTCGGTCCCTCGTGATTTGTCAGTGTACGAACAAGGAAATGAAAGAGGCGAAACGGACCGTATCCAAGCGGTGTCCAAGTGCCTGTATCCGCTCTACGAAGGGGGTTAGTTTTGTACACCGTGTCAAGCATGAGGCTGGCACACCTCAGGCTGGAGAGCAGTCTCTTGGCTGTGGTTTTTGTCTCCATGGTGAGCCCTGCCCAGCAGCCAAGGCCTACGAAGAGCCAGTTTCAATATGGATCGAAGAAAAGGGAACTGGCACTGCCATGTTTCAAAGTGGTTGAGCAGACAAGTTAGTTAGTCCTGGGTAGCTTTAAGTACTACTAGGCTGCAGAATGTGTGATGCTGTGTATTTCTCCGAGGTCTTGCCGAGCCCAGACGTGTGAATGTCACGTGGATTGATTTTATTTTGTCACGTGAGCAATAGTAGATACGTGGATGCATAGATCGCGGGCGCATTAGAAGCGCACTTAGCACTACACACGACCATCAAAAGAAATGCAGCGAGCATGTCACAAGGCTTGTCTCGCACTCGTGTTTGCCATTTCCATCGGCACGACAGTCCACGGCTCATCTTTCCTCGGTGATACCCTCGTTCGCAGAGACCAAGTCCAGGATGTCCTGGAACACAAGCCCATCCGCGGTGAACCCCTCTGCCAGCGCCAGGTATGTCGGCCTTTGATTTGTATCTTCTTCGCGGCATTATCACAATATATAATTTCAGACAACAGGTCCAATTGAAACCACAACATGTGACTATGAGACCATCGAGAGCGTCAACGAAGAGCTGTACGCAAATCTACATGACCTTGTTCAGACTCCATTCTTTAAGTACTTCCAGGTAAATGGTTTGGTCCTGTCTATGCGGCCTCTTACTCAACTGCCTCGTTATTGAAAGGTCGACTTGTACCGAGAATGTCCTTTTTGGCAAGAGAACGGCTTTTGCATGAACCGCGAGTGTGGTATCACCACCGTAGATGAAGTACGCAAGTGTTGTTTTAGTCGATTTCTTCTTTTCATTCTTGTTACAGAGCGAAATACCCGAAAAGTGGAGAGCGGCTGCGTTGAGTCAACTAGACCTTCCTCCCGAGGATCAGGTACTATGAACATTGTAGGCCCATGCTACTACTCACGCGAACCCCTAGCGGATCCAGTTACCAGGTTGTTATTATCGCGACTCTGACTTTTGTTTCCTCGATGACATGACAGGTTGGCACTCCCTGGTTTTCAAATTTCATTTCATGCGCTTACATGCTTCTATACTAGAGGGTGACTATGTTGATCTAACGCTTGTTCCCGAGCGATACACGGGATATTCGGGGCACTCTGCCCATCGCGTCTGGAAAGCGATTTATGAAGAGAATTGTTTTGGTCTCTCAGAACTGAATCTTCTCACAGCAGAGTCCCCCGCACCCGTTACCCTTCCCGATACACTGACCGATGTCCTACGTGAGTCTTTGGATGGTCAAGACACAGACGGAGAGTGTCTGGAGAAGAGAGTATACTACAAGATCATATCTGGCACGTACTTTGACTGAATGAGTATCGTGTTTATATTAATCTCATACAGGCCTTCATGCATCAATCTCAACACATATATGCACAGAGTGGCTGAATCAGTCCACTGGTAAATGGGTGAGTGATCCTTCATCTACAGTGTCACTTTTTTCTCATGATGCCTCTAGGCTCCCAATCTTGAATGTTTTGTCACCAGAGTAGCCTCCCATCCCGAGCGCCTTCAGTACATCTATTTCAACACGGTCTTACTCCTCCGTGCCGTCGCTCGCCTCACACCTTATCTATCTGAATACGACTACTGCTCCTTGTCAGGAAACAGCCTCATCCCCCACGATCATCCACATTCGCCCGATTTGGAGGACGAAGTTCGGACGCTTGCGAGACTCGACAATGTAATGAACATCGCAAGGCACGTCGGCAAATTCGACGAACGAGTGCTTTTCCGTGGGGCGAATGCAGACGTCTGTGTACTCCCCGCATCCAGTCATTTCATCACTGACGAATACCATAGATCCTGAAACGAGAATTCAAACAGCACTTCCGCAACGTGTCCCAAATCATGGATTGTATTGGTTGTGACAAGTGTCGTCTGTGGGGCAAAGTTCAAACCACTGGCTTGGCTACGGCTCTCAAGGTCCTGTTTGAAATGGATGAAAATGCCCTCCAGTACGTCTCCCTTTTTTCTGCATGGTGGTCTTGTCGTGAAAACGCATTCGATGCCGTGTAGTCACGACACCAATCAGAACCTGTTACAGCGTTCAGAAGTCGTTGCATTGATCAACACACTTCATCGCTTTAGCGAGAGTCTGCACGCCGTCGAACACTTCCGAGAGATGTGGAAGAAAACTGGAGAGGAAGATTCTGCGAGGTTGATCCACGAAGCGGAGAGGGCCGTCACCGGAAACGTGAGTCCACTTTGCCCTTGGGAATTTTAATGCACAGTTGAACGATATCGAACATTAGCCACGGCCAACGCCTGATACACAAACTGCGCCGAGACAGCTCCCCGTTACTGCTATGCTTCGCCCAACACTAAACGCTTTGCAAAATATCTGGAATAGACTTGAGGTGCATTTATTCGGTTTGGTAGACAGCTATAGACGACATACCCTCACGTGTTTCGGTTCACTGCCCGAGATCTGGCAGAGGCTATCCAGGGCAGTGTTCTCTCCACGGACAGAACTTTGACTCTCGCTTTACGTCTTCGACGACAGCCTTGCTCTGCAGATTGCAAAGATATAGCAGTAGATAGTTTGGTGCATATGTTTTACCCTTGGCTTTCGCAGTTAGTTCATCTCTTACTCCATGTCGGGTTAAATAATTGGGATAGTCAAAAAAAAAATGACAAGGAAAAAACAAGATAATATCCTGTGTCACAACGGCATGCCATCCACATCATCTTCTCCCATTGGTTCCCCATCCACGTCGGCATCGTCCGCTGTGGGGCCACCTGCCAGGGGAATGCCGTCAACATCCTCATCAAGGGGAACACCATCCACGTCCTCGTCGAGGGGACTTCCGTCGACGTCTTGGTCAAGTGGTACACCGTCGACATCCATTTCTTCAATTGGCATGCCGTCCACGTCATCACCCTCTCTTTCGGCCTCTTGAGGAATAGAGGGGGTGGGTTCTTGGGCCGGTTGGAACGACTTGGCCTTGAACCGAGACGCATACACCAATTGGGCTTCCAACGTCGCACCATCGTTCTTATCTTCTTGGTCTGCTTTCAACTCCGAATGGGCGGTGCCATCAAGCCGCGCTCGAAGTTCGGCCGTAAACTCTGGTGGAAAAACGATCCAGTCTTCCCAGATGTCTACGACCGAGGTGATCTGCTTCTTGAACGTCTCCGCGGTGATGCGACCAGGGAACGAATGATAGATGGTGGAAAGGTGATCAAAAACAATGCCAAGGCGTGATTGGAACTCCTGACGGAACTTCCATGCACTCGGTACTGGAGCGGCTGAATTGTGGAGGACATCACAAATAAGGTGAAGGCGTGCGATCTTGCGTGGGACCGGGGTGCCGTCCACTAACAAGGAAGAGATGATGATATCGGAAACCTAGGGGATGATGGTGAGATTCAGGGGACCAAGTGATGAACTAATTACAGACCTCGCGAGCCGCCTCGGCATGTTCCAGGCTGAACGTCATACAACGAGCAAGTTCACCTCGCTTGCCAGAAAGGGCGCGTAACATCGCCTCGAACCTCTTCCGTGCGAGTCTCCCCAGCCCGGTCTTTTTAGTACGTTCCTGCTCTGATTCCTCCGCGGAGTCAGTAGAATATACCGAATTGTACCCCTGATATGAGCGTGTCAATGAAAGGCGGAGCATACATTGAAACAAGCGTACATCATCATCAAAGTCTGGTTCCACGATGTCGTCGCGCTCTACCAACCCACGGTAGAAGGCATGTCTATGGTGCTGTAATACGGATGTAAAAAGAATAACGAAACGATCGCCAAGTAACCCACCTTGCGTTCGGTGAGGAAAGTGTATTTTGGATTGTTTCGTTCCCATTCTTTGAGATTCTTCGCGTATTTGGGGCCATGACCCTTTACCTCGGCCGCTACTGCCCGTATGAAAGTGTCTGTGACACCAGGCTCGTCTTCCTCACGTCTTCTCGAGGCACTGTGTGACCGTCGACGAGGACTCCGACTATCATACCGCCTTGAACGACTGTACGAGCGACGCCGTCGACGCGAAGGCGACAGACTGTAGCTGTATGACCTACTCCGTGACCGTCGAGACGACCTGTGTCCGTGACCACCGGAACGGGAGGGTGAGCGACGCCCGGAGGAATACGAACGGCTCCTGCTCCTTCCCCTGCCATGATGTCGATCTCTAGAATGGGAACGCGAACGAGATTGGCGACTCGCAACTACGAAAATGGGCTGAGCTTCATACACAGCGAGAGCATATAGGCAGGACACGCACCATACAATGGCTTCGCTGCCATAGGGACGGCTTTGCTCCACCCGACCCGTAACACCGAGCCTCCCCAATCAAAACCGTCCAGTTCTCTCAGCGCAACCTCCGCGTCTTTGCGTTTCATGAACGAGACAAAGCCGCTGAGACCAGCATTACGATTCCGTCTTGACGCGGTCATATCACTTCCAGGACCGCTACTGCCGTCACCACGAGGCCACATAACCTTGACCTGATGACATGTCCTAAGTTGGGAGAGGGCTCAGTGAAAAGTAAGGACCTACAGAACCAACAGGTCCATGACGAGCAAAGAACTGGCCCAAGGATTGCTCCGTAACGTTGGAAGGCAAATTGGCGACGAAAAGATTGGACGTCTGGCGAAGCACCGCGTTCGAGATACAAAAGGACGAGCCTTTGTATGTTACTTACCTCAGGGTCTCCTCGATCCTTACTTCCACTCTGGCCCTCGTAAGCTAAAGGGAATTGATTGAGAACGACGATCCATAGACGCATCACGAGCACAAACCTGCCAAAGCAGTCACGGATCGTCCGTGGGCTGCAGATAAAGCTGAAGACCTTTCGAGCGTATTGTGTTACCTCAACTTACCAGAACGAGAATACCGAGCCTCTCGCATGGCCTGCTCCCTAAATACGGAGTCAAGGGATGGAAAGTATGGCTACGGATCTACATACCTTTTGATTTCCTCGAGAAACGAATCCATGGCGCGCTTGCCTTTCGGTTTCGGAGCACTACTCGGTGGAGAGCCCTGAAGGACCATCAGTCTATGGGGTCGAACATACGACGACGACTCACTTCGTCCATTTCCTCCCGCAGCGCCCTTGTCCGGGAAGAGGTTTCAATTGCACCCTTCGCAGAGGGCTCATAAGGCATTCTTGCATCTTCCGAGCCTCGAACAAAACTCGATCCCGCCTTCCTCCTGCCTCCGTCCTCCCCCTCGAACGCGTCTAAAAAGTCGGCATACGCTTTGACCGCGTTTTGTTCTTCCTCTTTCTTCTTTGCCTCTGCTGCTTCCTTCTCCTTCTCCCGCCGAGACTTGCGTACAGTTCCTTGAGCATACTGGGACAACTTTTGGTCGTCCAATGGCTTTTGCTGGTTAGATGAAGCAAATTGGTGAGTGCCTCGAAATCAAAGAAATAGGTCCTATCCATCGCACTGGGAACGAAGGTTCTTCGTCGTCGTTGTCAAAGAACGCCGCTAACTTGGATTTCGTTTTATCCATGGGATGGTCAGACAAGAGCAATGAAATACTGCAACCAGTATATCGGAAGGCAAGACACGGTTTCCCACGCTTACGTACACCCAAATCGATTACAAAGGATATCCCAGGAAATCCTACATCATCAAACTAGCCAATCCCCCCATGGCGTATGCCATTGGCTTCATAGGTGGATGAGGTTGTGCTTCAAATTGGTGGTATTTTAGATCTCCAGCAGCGTCTATGTGGATCTGTTGGTGCAACGTCAGAGTGTGGGCCAGAATCAAATGCATCCGACAACTTACATATGCGCCCTTGTTCCCTCCTTGATCAACGTAGTTGGGTGCGGAGAAGACCTAGAATAAAAGTGAGTATCCACGCGATAAATTGGTGAATGCAGACTTGCGGTTGTGCACAGTCCGTCATGCTCAATGGCATAACCATCTAGAATATGTTGAGCACTGACGAGATCAGCACATGACGAAGCTACATACTCTCTCGCACTTCGTGACTGCGAATGACACCAGTGACACCATTCAGGTCGCACCACCGTTTTGTGACATCCGGTCCGAAAGCAATACCAACACCCTGGAGCACGCTGAGACAACGTGTGAGAGGAAGCCAGCCCGACCACGTACTCGTTTACTTGGCCCACGCCCCGGTGTTTCTTGAGGGTCGGTCCAGAGTAGCTGTGGTCGCGTAAGAGAGTGCACAAAAGTTTCCTTGAATTCGCACCTCGCCTAGAGGCCAGGCGTCTCAGCATCTGAGATTGAAGGAAGTTCCAACCAAAACACTCACACATCAAACCCTCCTGTCCGGGTTGTCTTCCGATGCGCGGTATCTTCCGTATTTCCTCTAATGTCACACCATCTTTGCTGAATAACCCACCATGAACGACAAAATAACGTTTGAGCTTCTCCGGAGATAATATTGTCTTCGGGGTGATGTCTGTGGATAATTTTGTTGCGCTGACCAGAGTTGCCAGAGGCACTACATGAACAATCAGGTTTTCAGATTACATCTAGCCCCAAGCCACGCACTCTCCGTAAATACACGGGCGAAAAGCTAAGTTTGGCAACTCAGTCTTTGCAAAACCAAGTTTTAGCTGCCTCACCTTGTATGTCTGTTCCCCATGTTTGTGCTTGGCTTCTCCTTCGAAGCCATACGTCCGGTTCATCTCCTTCGCTTCATGGTTGCCTCTATTTATGAACATTCGGGTGGGGTATAGCCCTGACGTCCTTCAACCACTATGGAGAGCCACGTAGCTCGGTCAGTACTTACATTTATAGGCAAATGCAGTCAATATCACTTCGATAGACCAGGATCCTCTGTCAACTAGATCGCCATTCATCAATAGACAATGATCAGGTGAGGGCGGCCCAGTGAGCGAATATAAATGCAGCAAATCGTAGAATTGCCCTAAATGAGATGTGCGTTGGTTCACGACGCCACCAGGGTTCAATCTTAAAACGCAAAAACACACCGTGGACATCTCCGATGACGTCGCAAGTCACTCCGTCTGTGAGATCGAGATTAACCAGGCTTTCCTCCTTCACAAACGACGAATGGGCGCCAAGAACGATCTCCCATGCGTATCTCCGTGGAAGCTTTTTGCCTTGTTTAAACCAGTCGATCATGCTTAATATGAATCCATGAGTGATTGTATACTTCCCGTCCTCGGTCACATCTAGTTTCGGACCCGCATAATCGCTTTCTACGTCGCAGCCACCTAGTTAATATGCTTGTCAATAGATGTGGCTGCGCAGCTGAGCGCTCCGGCAGACCTTGTGCTATAATTTCCAAACAGCGCTCTACAGCATCCTTTTCTTCTTCCATCTCAATCGCCTAAAACGCGTTCGGCATGAATCGCAACTCCCAAACCAATATTACACACCTTCTCGAACTCGATCTTCCGAACGAGCTTTTGAGTTGCTGTCAGCTGCGATCTGACAACATCATTCTTTGGTTCTAGGGCAACGACTTTCTTGAAATCAGCGACCGCCAACTGAGGTTTGGCGATTTGAAGGTAACACGTTGCTCGTCTGATGTGCGCCATGAACGATGCATGTCACCGCACGCGAGAACAAGGCAGATGTACCTATAGTATGCTTTTGTATACTTGGGATCGACCTCAATTGCCTTGGCTGTTCGTCGTGAGTCTCGCGTGACCGGGTCGAAACGCAAGATCCACTTACACGCGTCGTCGAGCGCGAACCCGTATTCTTCCAGCTTCGTTCTCGCAGCAGCCCGATTGCACCAGACGGTGGCGTCCCCAGGATTCAGCTCGATAGCCTTCGAGTAAAGGTTGACGGCCGCTGTGAAGTTACGACCTGGACACCCCATCGTCAAGCTGCTGTGGCTGATCGGACGGGGGTACATACTTGTGAAGGCATTGTTGGCCTCTGCTTTCAGCTTCGCAGCCTGTGCCCTATCCTCATCGGTCACGTCTCTCAGACTCAGTGTCTGTAACTCGGGCGAGGGCAGCGATGTTAGCGAGGTCGAAGCGGGGGAGAGGGGCGCCGAGGGCGACGATGAAGCATCGCTCATGGTGCTCTGTTGATCAGTAGAGATATGTGAAGGCCACAAAGTCTCAATATCGGTCACCGGGTCAACTCGTGGTCCAATTTTCTTGAAAGTTGAGAAAGGTGTCAAATATCATCTCACGATCGGTGGCTGTGTCACGTCTTCCACCTCACATTGACAATGGAAACAATACTCAGTGACAGAACGACGAAAATATAGACCACCCTGACTACTAAACACTAACATCAAGGCGAGGGGAAATCAGTCGGAGAGATTACGGAGGGCGGCAAGCCGTCTTAGCATACTCGTCAAGGCATCGCATTGGATCCGCGGGTGTAGTGGCAAGGGCACGGCTCAGTTTGAGCAAACGTTGAGGTTGAAGTATTTGCCGAGAGGGGGGTTGTGCTCATAGGGGTTGATGTCCTGCATCCATCCGTTCAAAAATTGGTGCAAGCTGAGTAGAATGATCAACCACGAGGCACTACGCTACACCCGCTGAGACACTCACTAATCCAGATTGTTTTGCTCGCGGCAGTTGCCGTTCTGAGCGGCAGCAGTTGCGTCCGGCTATTGGAAACGCTCAGTTGCTCGTCGCCTAACGCATAGAAAACTCACGTATGTCAAACCCTTGTACCAACCATTGTAATGACCAACTGCTAGAAGGAGATCGCCACTCGTGCTGTCAAGGGTCTGGGAAAAGAACTGAGCTCCCTTATGGATGTTGAAGTCCTGAAGAAATTCAAGTTAACATTCGGCATACTACCAACACGAGAGCACCTACAGGGTCTTGGCAATTGCCGCCGGGAGCACCACCACATTTATCAACGGTGATTTGCATCAGACCCTGCTCACCAGCACCTCCAACAGTGGTAGGAATGCAAGAGCTTTCCTGCATTGCGAACGATGCAAGCATAACAGCAGGGACTAGTTCCGGTGCTCAGTGACCAGTTCAAATTCGAAGACACAGCGAGAACTAACCGCCATATTTTTGACCGTACTTCTCGAAGAGAGGGATGAAACGCTTGCAGGCGGAGAAAGCAGATCCGGTATTATACGCCACCTGCGAGAGTTCGACGCTGACAATGCCGTCGACGAGTATGAGAGGAGGAGTCCACCCTCCTGATGTCAAGCCACAGTTCAAAAAATCAATATTCCCATTGGGTCCGCTCAACGCAGTTATTTGCGCTAAAATGGATGTCAAGTACGAATGAACACAACTGATTAATAACGCATACTAGTAGCCCCGCTCGGACCGCAGGAACCAGCTGATACAACATTGACAAGCCCATCAGTGGGGCCGGTGTTTGCCGCCAACAAATCATTAGTTGAGGAAGGCGTAAGCTGTGGAGTGACGGGGGTAGAATGGGCTACGGGTGCATTAGGGAACGTATCGACCGGCGTAGAGACACTAGTCGGAGCCATAGTTGGTAACATGGATGAGGCGACACTGATCTAGTATAGCCCGAATTCCAATCAGCATTGAATTACAAAGAAAATACGGCATAATTGTTCTTCTACGACAAGGGGAAGAAGCTAGTGGGACTCACCGTGGGCCTTGACTTGCAGGTTCTGCGTACATAGGTGTTGATATGACGTCTGCTGACTGAAGAGACCGCTTCGCGCGCCGCGCGGGCATGTCTTGCCATCAAAGCGGGCTTGCCTCCACTGGCGTGCCCCGAAACAGAGGCGGCGAGAATGATAAGGACGGTAAGGAATGACGCTGCGACTTTCATGTCCGAGTCTGTAAAGGAATGAGTGAGATGAGTGAATGAGCGATAGAGTGGGTGTCGGAAAGTGAGAAAAGACAAACGCTATTTGTTTTCCATTGGCCGCCATGTACCATTGCTGCCAATGAAATTGCCTAGAACTTGGAATCGCGGCGTTTTGGGACCACATGATGCCGGTAGCACTGTGATGTGACTGTGCAGACACACTATTGGCCCACGGCTACTTGGAACCTTGATCTGCACAACAAGCGATCAGTATGTGGAGATGCTGGCTCTATTCGCATCACAACGGAGCAGGGACGAACAGGTTCGAGCACATGGTCAGACCTGGATGGTCCTTGGGCAGAGTAGCACTTTGTGGTATACTCTTTACGTACGAGATAATGTACAAACTGTGATTGGTCGACTCAGAACAGGGTCAGTCTTGACTGTAGATGTTCGCAAGTTTCTTAATCTGCGAAGAACAGTTCTAGTTGATGGTACTGTGTGTAGACGCGGAAACAAGGAGCAATTAAGATTGGCGGTTCATAGCCGAAGGATAATCTTTGCGCTCAACGCTTGTTCAACATGGGGCAAGGTGATGCGTAATGGACAAGAGTCAAGGCAGGGTCACCTTGGATATAAACCATGAGCGTAGATTCGGGTTCGGAGTCATCGACCGGCCGAGTTCGGAGCCGTCGACGGATGCAGACGGATTGAAGGGTCAGTCAGGAGATATCTTGGAGGATCGAGAGGGTGACACGTGGAAACGAACATGTGTACAGCACAAGGTGAGAGAATCATGGTGATCTGTTTTGCACTTGATGGGGGGCTGTGACAGAGGACAAGGCCCCGAGCGAGATGCTGGATAGGAGGATGTCGAGGAATGACACTAGTGACAGCAGGCCTCCTATCTGCGGTGAGAATGAAATGATGCGCCCGACTGGCTCAGCACGAGGACAAAATTTGGGCGAGCTGGGCGACTGCGCAGGAGAGTGACAAGTTTGGCATGACACCCCGTTTCAGCCCCGAAAATAATACACTGACTGGACGTACACGGACTGGTTACACAGCTTCGGAAGCGGCACCGCCAAGTGCTGCAGTGATCGAGTTCGCCTGGTACACAGACAACTGCACGCGTTGACAGCAGTGCGACCGACCACACAGTGACTCACGACTGGCGCAGCGGCGGCGACGGGGCGGCGATGCCGACAGATGGACCCCGTGATGGGGTGTCAGGGGGACAGGGTGGGAGAGTGACTCCCTCATTTTATACCGCCCGAGTCAACTGCACGCAGAGTATTTAGAATTCGTCCTCCTCTCCCCCCCGTTCCCACATCAAACGCCCAGCAGTTCTTCCTTCCAGCCTTTCCCGTCGTATAGCGTTCTCCTGCAAAGGAGAGTCCTATACAGCCCAAGGACGTTCTAGAGTCTTGTAGACTTTAGACCCGTCCTTCTATCCCAAGTTTGTCGCAATGTGCCCGTACACCTTAGTCCGATTTGCCAAACCAATTCGCCAAGCTGCCGCTATCAAACTCGAGATTTCGCCCGTCGTTCCTATCCTACTCCACAGCTTTAATGGTCCCAGCATTGTATTCTAGATAACCCGCCCAAGCGCCCGTATTTCTTGCCTCGTTCGCTTCTTCGCACCGATTCTCCGCTCAGTCCATGGTTCGACCTGCCGCCCATTCATTGCCCCATCGGGGGTCCCCTTCAACATCACATACAAGGGTTCGTTGGCAACCCTATCACGTCTCAGTCCAGTCTATCCCCGCTCGCTCATCGCCGTTTGCCTATCTCATCACGCCTGCCTCATCTACATCTTCCGTCTCTCCTTCTCCCCGTTCCCTCTCCGAACCCGACCGTCCTCGCCATCCCCACCTTCCACCCCGCGAGTCCAAACTCCGCGACATTCAGAAGTCAAAGTTCGCTCTCAGTCTCGTTGGTGAGCCACTCACATTCCATACCTGTTCCCCTATTTACCCCCCCGCGATAAAGACCAAGCTGTCAAATCCTTATGCGATATATGGCCTCACCAAGACATACCTACCGTATTCCTGACTTCGGGGCGTCCAGTGGTCCCCTCGATGTCAGGTTCGGATCATCTGCATGCCCCTAATATACTTCAATCCACTTCCCGCAATACTCAGCTACCCTCCCCGATCTCTCCGACGACACAACCCACTCCAGTTATCTCGCCCGTTTCCTCATATTCGGCCCACCCCGTTACCTGCACACAACCTCAGCGGTGCGATATCGCACCAATCAAAGGTTTCGTCCACGAGGTTCTCCGTCGGTCGCGGACTTCAGGAACTGTGCTTCAAACAGCACTATGCTATCTCGAGGCTATCCGCTCAAAGGTTCCGGATCTCGTTCGGAAAGAGAAGCAAAACTTCACATCTTCCTCCCCTGTGGGATCAGATGATGATGATCGGATATCCCAAGGCGAGGTCGGCATCGACTACGACACCAACTTCAGCGGTCCAGGGCTCTCCCACGACGCATCGTCTTCCAATAGTCTACTCGCCACCGTGCGCATCGGTCCGGTTTCGTACGAAGCCGATGCTTCCTTCTCAATGGAACCGGGTCTCGATGCTGACAAGATACCGGCACACAAGTCGGACATAAATAACGCTTGCCTCCCTCCTCTCCCCCTTCTCCCCTCCCCGCTTCTTTGTCCCCGTCGCACCTTCCTTGCATCGTTGATCTTGGCGTCGAAATTCGTGCAAGACCGTTGTTATTCGAATCGTGCATGGGCCAAGCTCTCTGGTCTCCCGCCGCGGGAGATTGGCCGATGCGAGCGCGCGCTAGGAGAAGCCCTCGAGTGGCGTCTTTGGGTCGGTAAATTGCCTGCAGCGCAATCCACCTCAGGACGTGCTCTCACCAAGAGCAAGAGCGAAAGCGATATCCTTCTGTCGGGAAACTCTCCCACGGTACACACGGCGAGCGATTTGGATGCATCTCCGCCTTTGTGCACTGTTGCTTCGCCCCCTGGTTTGAAGATTTCTCCACTCAGGAGGTGTTCGACTGTACCCGCCGGGAGTCTATATTTGGAAGGTCCACGCATAAGCGGAGCTAACGGTGTCAGCCCAGCAACGTACAGCTCCAGCCCGTCGACCCCGGGACTCAGCTATTCTCCGACCCCGACGGAATCGTCGCTTGGCGATCGTACTGTGCAAATGACCGCATTCATGGACGTATCTACGCCGCCACCCGGTCAGTTCGCCACCTTCACTGGCGCGCAGAACGACAAGGTGCTGGCGACGTTGTCTGTACCATCGAATGGCTTATACGTGTACACGGGTTCGCAAGATATCGCCTTGCCCTCTCTTTCGCACCGGATCGATCCGCAATATTTCGTGTCCCAGGGCGGCGTTCCCCCAAATGTGTGGATGTTCAACGACGACGCATGACCGCACGCCCTGCATCACAATCTCGTACATGCGGCTCCTGTGTTCCTTGTAAATATCTGTTCTTTTTTTATGTTTTTCTTTCTTTACTTGTCTATCATCTTGCCTACTTGCCTTGTATGTGTATGTCGTGACGAGGCGGGGGGGTTGAAGCATGAAGGAGCGGCGTTGAGCGATGCCTTTGAACATTCTTGTCTCTTGTAAAATGTATGACCTGCCATACCCCATAGATTCCTGCTTTTGAGCGTTTGTCGTCGGCCGATGCGCATGCCACGAGAACATCGTCCGAAATAGCCAGCACGAAACAGTAACGTATCGATTTGACCGACTAGGCACTCTATAAACAACCTCGTGGAGCTTAAACGCAAAGAACAGAAGCAGTATAAGGGATTCAATTCAATGGAAGCGATGGAAGGTAAATGTTTATGGTGAGATATCGCATGGCCACGTTTATACCAGCCCACCTGCCAGAGTGACATAGGGGCAATGCCAGAGTACCTATCAATTGTTGACGGCTAGATTCAAATCGTTAGACCGCTTTCGCCTGCGTTCCACCTAGCTTTTGGTTTACCTATAAGTTTACATGACAAATAGAACTATCCCTAATCCGGCCTTGAAGGAAATAACGCAAGAGCTTGCCCACTATCCCATCAACTCGAATGGTGTGCAAGATTGAATACAACAAATGGTACACGGAAATCGCCGACACATTCCCCGCGCTGCAGACCATGTTAGGACAACTGAGTGCCGGAACGATACAACACCTGCTATTGCATGCACTGTGATGTTTATCGTCCACGCAAGCCAAATTTGGGAAAGTGTTGCTGGGGTAAACCAAAAGCTAAGTGGAACACAGGCGAAAGCGGTCTAACGATTTGAATCTAATGTAACCGTCTTGTTGGAGAGCTCAGCATGCGGGATACATGCATATGGGGGTAGTCCTCAAGTAATACGAACAATGAGATATATATTGGGGCCTCGTGGTGGTCGGAGAAAGGGCGGCTGGCTATCAGGCAGAACCTCCGTATAGTTCTACCACCTGGAGAATTCGGTCCGGAACATCGCCATTCGGACGAACGACACACGAGAAACGGCAGAATTGACCAAATGATACGTCCCCTTGAATCACGGAGCTTGGACGCTAGCCATGATTGGCTGACCACACAGTAGAGGTGACGAAACGGAAGCAAAATAAGATTGGGCAAGAAAAATGACGCATACAAGCTTACATAATAACCTTGATGGTGCTGTGGCCAACACTGTGGTCTCGCACGGGCGGTGACCCACGCACAGGCATGTACCTTGTTGAAAGGGGGACGAGCTGACGATGTAACCAGCGACGGCGTCGGGGCCCAGCGTGGGTAGGATGATGGGCGAACAATCAAGGCACTATGGCACCGCGGGCTGGAGTAGAGGCACGACGACACACACGGCGACGCCGTGGAATAACACATACAAACGTAACGGCTCCATACCTCTCGCAACGGTGGGAAGCCGTGACCATCGTGAACATGTCGGATCCAGGTAGAAAGAGTCCGCGGAGAAGGAGTAAGAACACACAGAAAAAAGTGTAGATCCGTACAGTGAACAAAATACATGATGGGTCACTGGCACAAGGCGTGACAGGTACCGTTTCAAGAAAAAAAAAGGGGGGGAACGACGAAAGGATACCTGTAAGAGCTGGGCGGCATACGAAACATGAAAGGGACGTTTCAATCAGTCGTTGAAGAATTCGAGGGGGTAGTCTTCAGTCTGAATCGCCCTCCAGAGATGCGGGTGTCCGTCAGCATCTCGTTTGCCCTCCACATGCAGGATGGAATGGAACGTAACATCCTCATCTCCCTATCAGGATAAAATGAATTCGTGAGACCATACAGTCAGGAATGAACTGATCACACTTACCCTGTTAGGAGGGTCGTGGATTCTGCGGAACGGACGAATGTTACAAGTGAGGATGCAATCAAGAGAAAAAGGAATTACGCCGTTAAGTCATCATTTTACGAACATGACAATACGACCGAAAGCGCCGCAGATACCGGGCCGTATGTTGGTAGGCATGCGTGCGTCTTTCGGCGAGGCCGGTGTTGGCCCACGCACCTGATGTGAATGTATCCCCCTCCCAGCTCGTCGTCCACAGCTGGAATCCTGATTTTCCCCAGGATGATGGTACCATAGCTCACGAATCCGCTGCGCACTTGAACGAGATCTTGCTCGATCGTGAAGTCTGTGAGCTCCACATCATTCAGTCCAGCTGCTCGGGACCACATCTTTGGCTCGTGCTTGTCCCAATGATGACGAGATTGAATGATTTCATGCTTGATCCGGCGTAACACGTTATTGAAAGCTTCGATGGCGTTGAAGTGTGGTGAATGAGGGGCGTTCAGGTTGACTTCCTCTGCTGAAGCTGTTGCATCGTTGAGGTAAATAGACATTTATAGTTCACAATCTATTCAACCAACCCATCGTAAACGAGTCTGTGTGGAAGCTTGAGGTAGAGTAACAACACGGCCATCCAAAAATCTTATCACGAATCAATGTGCTTATGTAAACCTGACTACTCGGTTCAGAAATGAAGCTTATGAACGTTAATGAACGTCAACAATAAGCTTGAAACTTCTCCGTGTTTCAAGATTTCATGCCCGAAGTCTCTTTGGGAGGAGTGACAAGTCAACTTAAACCTGTGCGGACGATCACATCGATATCTTTCTTTCTAAGGCCGAAATGTCGCAGCACTAATACGGCAGTGTCGAGAACGTTTGGCTCGGGGTCGCCTGGGCCGTAACAACTTGTTCATCATCCCTCCACAGTTCCATTTTTAAGAAGCGACTCCCCAGTCGGGGAATATTTGGGCAGTGTTTGATCATCTCGATCAAATCGTTTAGCTGCTGAAGCCAGTTTTCGTTGATGGAGTCGCAGGGTGTCCGACATTCCGGCTTATTTCCTATTGGTGGCCTACTCCACATGTGTCCTTGTATCCGATAGTGCCCGTGTGCATTCTTTACGTCGTGAAAACAAAACAATAAAAATAAAACACGCCCACACAGAGGACGGACGGGGGTAAGTATCATGATGGTATCCTATTTGGAGATAGAAGGTCAAACTTAGCCCCTGCGGCGTAAACCCTATTCGTACCCAATCTCCGAGGTAGTTCAATCATGTTTGACAACAAAGCGGACCTGCAAACAAAATCCGACGAGCTATTGACACGACTGAGATTGTTGATCAGTCGTGTCGTTGGACGACGCCACTGTCAAAATGTCGGGAAGGGCTATTCAAAATGTCGGGGGGACCTATTTATATACGCCACTGCAATATACAATTGAGTGGGTACCGCATCAGAAGATGCGGAACAGGGTGGGCTATGCTAGTGCCACGAGATGGGGAAGCCAGATGGTGCTTACTGGATAACGGCGCATCAGGAAGCACCGGTAGTAGATCGTGATGCCTTAACCAGGTAACAATTCGCCACCACCGCAGCAACACTGATTTGCTCCAACGAGGTTGGTTGGAAAGCACGCCATTCGGACCGCCTGATACCGCCATAGATTTAGGGCGGAGATACCGACACACTGGCACGAATGGCCTGGCCTTGAGCGCCGTAATGCATTGCTGGCATCCATTCACGGACCCTCCGTGCAAACACGTCAGCATAACGCGAACCTCCCAAGAGGATCTGATTGCGTACAAGACCGCACATCACGCCAGGTGCAGGGGTTCGCATTCCGAGAATGCCCATTCAGGTTCGCAACTCCCCCTACTAGCTTGTACTTTATTATTATTATTTTGTTCATCAATTGGCCCTAGTTTCACCCACAGCCTCCGTGCTTGGCCAACGTCAAGTTCTTGCAAATTAGTCATCAATACATCAGTTTATCCAAACAAGAAAGACTGCCTCGTTGGCCAGGCACCAGGCGGCCAGGTTTGAGACAGACGTTCGAAAGCTTTCCCAAGCCAGCAGCGGGCTGGCACAAAGCCTCACCACTTACTGCTGGCACCTACCAACAATGAGATTACATACATACACATACACACGCGTCGCAACGAGGTCTCGGAGTAAAGTTGCGCTTGGTCATAGCACCAGTGCAGATCTTTCATGACCGAGCGCCAGTCGGCACCTGGCAATCCTTGATCCAGCCGTTTCGAGACCTGCATGATAAGAGACACGTGAACACCAGCCGTCAGCCTAACGAGATACGATCGCACCTGAACGACAAGTTGCTCCGAGGTTTGTATTTCATAGTAACCTAGTAGTAATATGGCGGTCAGTTTATCTCATAAGCGAGACTCCACTGAGCGTACATTGAACCCTGATATACCGCACATGCGTAGATCACACAAATACACACCTCATTGATTTAAATAATTCTCCGACTCGAGCTCGGTTCCTACCATATGCGTGACGGGCAGCTAGTATGAAAGGCCATATCAAGCTGCGTAAATAAACAGCAACGTGAGAAGGAAAAGAACATTATCGTCATTAAGATGTAAAACGTACTCTCATGCTGTTGGATGTACACTCGAAACACAGGGTCAGGATCACATCGCAGCAGGACTGGACTAATCGGTCTGTTGGAGCAACCTGAAGCACGTCACGCAGGAGGGGAACCTACGGGCAAGGCCATGCGATCAGGTTCCATTCAAAAGGAAGCGATACATACCTGTGCAACTTTCTGATACACAAGGTTGCCTGTATGTATGCGTCGCGGAATGTTATCGCGCGGATCTGCCCAAGTCTTCAACGAATTATACAATTCATGGCATTAGGTGGTGATATCCGAGCTTGAAACTCTCACTCCCAGGTTCTATGGCCCTTCCGTTATTCTGTTTCTACCCTGAAGGGCCTGTGAGACGAACTGGCGCACCTATGAAATCGTTGGCATCGCATCAGCTCAGAAGTCGATCATGGACGTACTCGTGCAAGTACTGTAGGTATCAACACGCGGGAAATCCCGAATACTTGATCGAAATATGAAACGGCCCCCTCACCATCGCCCAACCTATATGGATCATTAATGCCTCGATTTCCAGGGGTGCCCAATCCGTGTCTTACCGCCATTCACTAAATCCCGACGGAACAGTCGACTCCTCCTTTCTGGAAGACACGCACCCTTCGTTGACCATAAACATGAGTTGATCGCAAACCAGTGACAATCACTACCTGCGATGTCGTATAATGCGAGGATCTCCAGCAGTAGACGCGTCTCGATCTTCTCCTTCCGTTGTCCCGTCTGAAAATGAGACCCACGCGAGAGCAGTGCTGACGGTATTCCTCGGACATTGAGTAGGGACCTTGCTAAATCCATGCTCCTCGCCCATTCTGGTACCCGAGAATATCTACCCGGTCATCAGCGATGCAGGCTCATAGTTCGATTCTCAGGACTCACATCTATCAGCGAAATGGACATCCACACTGCTACTGGCGCCTCGCTTTGAATTCCTTGTACAGTTGGCACTTGGCCCTCGCGCAGGTAGCTGTTTGGACTTCATTCAATGGATGAGCGGATCTCAACACATTCGACGACAGTCCGTTCACGCGTCACACTTGATCGCGACAAAAATGATCAATATTAGACTGGTGAATATTAATCGCCGCGACTCCCCAAAGCGCGTTACACAAGCGTCAACCAACGTATCTGTTCCTCGCGGCCGATCCAGAACAAGTGGATTAATAGCGATAATGGGATTCTCAGAATGCTGAGAATCTATCACAATAATAACGAATCTTTAGAGAAAGAACAGACGGAATCATCATTATCATTGGTATCTAGGGTGGTGATCGTTAGACGAATGCCCCACCAAGTTCCTCTCCTGTGGGTTGTGAAACTAAATAATATTGAGCGCCGACTGAATAATTGAAAAATGTAGAACAATCACTTACAAAGGAATCCATGGGATTTAGAGGGGGAAGCATCTGGGGCTGCGTCCAGTGCTGGGATGGCTGGTGCTGGTGCTGGTGTGTCATTGAACGCATTTGAAGTGGATGACTCGACGAGTGCGAATGAGCCGGAAGACGGGTGCTTGTATGCAGGGGCATAGCACTGCCGTAAGGAGGATCGTAGCGGGTCGAGTGGTATTGAGGCATCTCGGGTATCATGGACAAAACATTCGTTTGAGAAGAATGAAGTTGGTAGGGGTGTGGAGCACTGTGGACTATGAAGGCCAAAACGAGATTCACCAAGAACAGCACTTACATTTGTCGACGGGCGAGTTCAGGATCTGGGCCCAAAGGTGGCACGTATTGCTCGCTGAAAACACATTGAATGGATGTAGTTGAAGATGAAGCCTATAGGTACCTGTGACGACGCGCTACCGCAGGGGGCGCCACGCTGTAATCCGCTTGAGGTCGCCGCGGTGGGGTGCTGTCGCGAGTCGGAGGGGTGGACGTCTCGGATATACCAGAAGACTCTGCGGTCGAAGGCCGGCCATCGAGACTCTCCTTTCGCGGCGAGGCCTTTTTCCGGGTGGGCACGCCTTCAGGCCAAGTGCACTGAACAAGATGGTGAGCGGGTGCCGAACATGGGCGCGGGCACTTACGTCTCGTTGACCATGGGTACAGCGCATGCAGATGGGCTTGGTCTCGTCGCACTGGTGGAGCGGTGTCCAGCCTGTGTCGGCAGAAGTGTGTGCGTGCTCACCTTGATCTTTTTGACGCGACAAGTGAGACAGCCAGTCTTGCTTCTGGTGTACTTTGGGCGCTTCCTCTGCTGGGGTTCATTGCGAGGTTGGGGTGCCACTACGTGGACATGACCACCGCCATGAGACTGGGTGTAATAATTGTTGGGGGGGAGGTAGGGGGTGGGCGAGCTAGAGGAAGAAGAGGTCAGCGTGGCGGGGTTGGAGGGAGGGGAGGGTACAGACTAGGAAATGCTATCGGCCATGGGGTTTATGATGGGGGGTAGGTTTTCGGGAGGTTCATCCTTCATTGTTTTATACTAGAATTCTTGCAAGGAAGAAGCAGGGAAGGTCAAAGGGTGGAAAATGGACGGAGACGACACCATTGTGACGGACCCGGAAATCGGCCTGGATCACTAAATTCAGATCTAAGGGTCGTGTTGCGTTGTAACAGATGGCATTTTCAGTCTGCCATAACAATATTTCGTATACGGAAGGTGGGGATTTTTTTAATAAAATTTCCACACATGACTTCCACGTCAGGTTTCCTTGCGTGGTGTAAATAGGTGGGAAAAATAAACAAATATTCAACAGACGTACTGCAACACAGACGAGCTCGCCGCTGTCCTCGTCCCGCTCGTCCATCCAGCCGCGAGCCCACCACGGGGGGTATTGCTGCAGATTTGACGATCCCTGCCATAACGGGGGGGCGTTCCCCTGTCAAAAGGCCGCCTTGTGCTTCGGAGAACCCCAAAACAAGAATGATTTGGCTGGGATTTGTATGATTGATGGCGCACTTGTCCGCTTTAGGAAACCCGTCGGCGACAAATCCCCCGTCATGACATCCACATGTCCCTGCACCCAATCCGCCCTCAATGTCGAGATGTCAGTGTCATGTTCATGTCCGCCATTGATTCGGCGCAATTGGCCCCCCCTGCATCCTCGTAACGTGCGGGACTGCGGTAGAGCAACAATTCAAACTCACACTCCTCGTCCGCCGTACAACTTCCTCACCTTTCCGTAATCAGAAACGCGCACATGTGAATGCCGCTATCAGCACCTTGGTACTCCGGTGTGATCCAGGACGCATGTTGGGTTTCACACCTCATATAGTCCACACACCCCAGGTCCCCGTACCATCAATCGTGTTTGTTCACGTACACACACTGTCTTTTCCAGCGTGTCTTCCGTCTCCACCCTAATCTCCATCCCCGCGGCATTTTATATCATTCGTCAGGTGTTCCCGCTGGCTTGTTCTCAATCAGTCGCAGACAGGCGTTGCATTTCCACTAGCCCTGGTTGCTCGGTCAGTCACCAAAATAATCGAGGCACTGCGGCTTGTGACACGACCCATTTGATCGCCAGATGCACATCATGATTCGATCGACACCCTCGTCTCATTCAGTTTTGATCTGACGCGTCCCGTGTCCCAACACATGCACTACGTTCGGACATCCTTCAATCAATACAAATAGCTCGTTGCGTGCGCCACAGGTTTAGAGGATAACTCAATCACTGAAAAAACGTACAGACTCTGCCCGTGTCTAACAAAACGTATTGGCCGTATCATAATAATAGCCAACAAAAATATTGGATGACCGCGATGCTTTTGCTTTGACATCACTTCCCCGATACTTGCCGGGCTAAAACCGAGGTCTTTCGCGGTACAAGGTACGATTCTCGTGTGAAGTCTCTCTTGATTCTGCAATTTGTGTTCCGACACTTGAATCCCAAGGAGGTGTCGCCCAGACTGATTTCTCAGGCAAGGGCCCCCTTTTCGCTGCTTGTATAAAGATCACGTACACAACGCGATATTCCCGCATACAACCAATGGTCCGGCAACTTGGTGGTAGGATTCTCTCTCCCAGGCTTTAGACTTATCAGCGCGAAGCCTCACAAATATATATTTCTCACTCAAAATAAGGCTGGCTTTGACAGCGTGCGTACCAACTTGTAACCCATCGTACCTCCGCCGTCTGGAGTTTGCCGGCAGTCTTTTCTCCGATATGGCACCAAGTGCGGCCGAGTCGAGAACGATTAGAATAGACTCGATTCCTGATATCCAGACGTGCGAATACTCGTTCAGTAAAATAGTTTCGGGTTCTCCGGAGGGCCGTAAAACCCACATAAGGTTCTGTTTCACCACTGGGCCAACTTGATGGGGCAAAGCTGAGCTGAGTCGTTCGGAACTAACCTCTAGTAGGGTCGAATTCGCGATTTGTTCGACACGTGCCGTTTCGAATCCACCCCTAATTGTCGAGTGCCACAACGCTGTGCATCATTTTGTCTTTTTTTTTTCGACAATGGAGGAAGGACCTCTCGTTAGTCCTGACCTCCGCAGATCCGCCGTTAATAACACTGTTGGACTTAGCCCCGTAAGCACAGGCCAACACCGAGCGATACGTTTCAGCCGCATTAAACTCTGATTTGAGTGAGTGATAGGAAAAGTTGAAACTTTTCTGTTTTCATGGAAACAAACTTGGGGAACGCTGCGGGTGCCAGCGAATGAAGTCATCAGGATCAATCAACCGATGACGGCGGGGAATCTGAAGAGCAACTTACAAGATAGGTAGATAGGTAGAATGCCGTGACTGCTTAGCAGGACCCCATTTACTTTGGGCTGATCTGAGTCCCGACGGGGCTGTTGGAGAAGATTACGACCACGCGCATACAGGCACCTGAGATCCAACCTCAGTACTAGACAGTCGTGTCTTCTCAACTGATTTTGGACAGGTCCGCGGGCGATTTGGGTTGGTTTGGAACATAGCTCAATGGATAGGACGGTGAAAGCGTGGTTGTCCAAGCAATGAGGAGCCGCGTGACGGTCAAAGTACCCAGTTTGCCCTGTCCAGTGGGTCTTCAGGGTGACTCCCCGAAATGACCGTCGGCAGCAAAATGAAACCCTTCTTATTCCGCCCTGCCCAAGCGATTCGAGGGATCGCGATCATCATGGTTGAGTCTAAAGGTGTCGTCGCTTGTATGCTCACTCGAAGTTTATAACACAGCCCGGCAAATGTTCGCGGGATCGCTTATGATTGTTTTCAGACACAGTTCAATTTCTAAAGTGTACCACACCAGTACTCATTTAACGAGTGTATATTTGCGCCCGTTCTACACAGCGTCGAACCGCAGAGCCTCTTTGTCGCCATTCACAGCCGTGCTGTCTTCTTGACAGGATCCATATATCTCTCGCCAGCCCCGACCCGACGGATCTCGATTAGTGTTGTGCCTCTGTCACTACAGCGCCGTGCACGGCGGAGGCATCAATTGTCTCCTCAACTCTGAACACGGTCCGGAACACGGTGCCAATCTGCTTGGACATCTGGTACGCAGGTTGTATAAATGGAGATGGTCTGTCTCAGTATGTCTCCCTTTGTCTCGTCAATATTTACGGTGGGCGCAGGATTGCGGGGACTGGACGCCTACTTCTTTTATTACGTGTTTTCTTCCGCATCGTCTTCTGCGATGCAGTTGGGGGGATGATGTAGATGCGGTTTTTCAAACGAGAGCCACCGGAGAACGGTAGCAAGTCGCCGGTGTATCCCAACTGCACTGCTACCGCACAGTATCAAGTATAGGCGGAAAACCGCGGCCCTCGTTCGTGGGACGAGTCTTATCGTTCCTGTTTTGGAACCCCTTCAATGTCGGGCCATAGATTCGTCCTGATACAGACCGGGACTTTTTCGTTCCCGTTGGGTCGGGATACAATAGGTTCGCCACCGTATCTGTAAGTCCTCCTCCGATGGGTTGTCGATCTTTGGAAGATCATCCTACGCCACAATGATGGGAACGGGGACCAGCCACGTTTACGGGATAATTCCGATAACCCCATTCACATGTCCCAAAGTATCGATCGTTGGTGATGGACCTTTCAGAAATTGTCATCTCTCGCGCCCACATCCTATTAGAGAGGACAAAGGTCGTACACTGCAACGTGGTGCAGCAAGACGCCTCTCCGATCAACGAGCCAACGAATGGATGGATGTAAATCCGCCTATCGCTCGCGTAGGTTTTCCAAACCCAAGCACTCATCCCTGCGGATTTAATATTCAAAGTGCGTCCTGTGGGTGATGTCCACGTGCTATGCTGATTTGCTTGGTACATGGTATCAAGTAGCAGGTATGGTGTACAGAAACGTCAGATGGGGAGTACTCTCGACGACTTCCTTCCGGATATCATTTCCCTTGCGCGGGAAGGGTATTTCCTGGATGATGATGTCACGACCCGACATCATCTATTAGAAGGCGCTTCAAGCCTTGATATATTTTGCTCCTCACCATCCGAATCAGTGAAACGGCTAGTGTCAACCGACAGCAGCCGATAGTCAGGACCGCTACCTAGTTCACGGATGCAGTTGGTTTCCGGGTCCGGTTCCCCCACATCGTACGGTACACTAGCTCATAATCCATAATGTCATACTGAAAATGCATAGGCTTGGTGGGATTTTTGGGGCGAGTTTTCGGTTCCATGCCAGCCAAAGTGCATGCTGCTAACGCACCAATCTCATAATGCATGGGTTTTTGGCTGTCCCGATGCTATGCGTAGTACGGTATTCTGCTGTAGTACTCATCCTGAGTCAAACACCTTGGTCTTCTCATAATACTTCTTGATCCAATGCGGATGAGCTGAGGGATAGCACAAGTACGATGCCCTTCCCAGTCGCATCTGGGCTCGAGGATGGTGATGACGAGCACTCATGAACTCAAACTCAAAACATCTAGAAAGGGTTTTGTAATTGACTGTCCATACACAGTGATACACACATATCCATGACATTGTAAATGGGTGGGAGGCGGTACAAAAATGTTTTGGTGTAAATCTTTGCGACAAACAAAATCGGAGTGGCGATGGGATGACTAGAAGCAGATGAGTACAACACACGACACGAAGAACTAGCGACTGAAAGGGAGAATTATTGCTGAGGAGAAATTTCTATGGTGTTGAAGTGCGAGGACCTCGACTGGAGCTGGGTCTGGAGCTAGAGCTAAGTATCAGGAAGGTGAACAGGCATCAGCGAAAAATCGCAGCAAGCACGGCAGAGCGTACGTACACATTTCTGCGCTGAGTAGAACGCCATCCCCAAACTTCACTAATCCACCTTGCCATTGGAACCTCTTTCTTCATAACGCTGACGATCCACGGGTGTGTCAACATGTCTCTGGGGGTTGGACGGAGGGTATGGTCTACGATTAGACTAAAAGGTATATAGTTCAGGTGAGTGCATAATATAACAATGAATAGTATCCGTACGTTTGCTTTATGAAGTCTTTCATCTCGTCAGGCCATCTCACGTCAGCTTCATCAGTGAGCTTTGGAGGCTAAGGGGGATGTTAACAAACAAAAAGTGCGGATAAGAATGCGTTTTAACCTCGCCCTGAGTAATGTAGACGAGTAACTCGATTGTAGTCAAGTCGTCTGGAAACGGGTATCCATTCTGCACGAGTTCCAAGAGCGTAATGCCCGTCGACCAAACATCAGCGCGAATGCTGTACTCTTTGCCACTGATTCTCTCGGGCTATGTGACGGATGAATAAAATAGAGATTTGGTGGAAATGTAAACTTACGGCCATGTAAAAACTAGTGCCAGTAAAAGTCCCTGCGAGGGACTTGACGAGCTCGCCGGAAACGCCAAAATCGATTAGGCGGACTACACCCTCTCCGGTGAGGAGAATATTAGAAGGCTTAATGTCCCTGTGGATTGTTCGAAGAGAGTGGAGGTACGCAAGACCATGTAGGACCTAAGCCGCACGTCAAAGGATGAGCGATGAGACACTGGAGAAAGCTTACCCCTTCTGCTATACGACCTGTGACACCTTCACCAATTCGTGCGCCACGTTCCCTGATGCGTTTGCTGACAGTTTCCAAGCTTCCACCGGCACAGTATTCCATCATGACCTTTACCTCGCTGGAAGAGGGAGACATGTAGGCGCCGTAAAACTGAATGATGTTGATGTGTTTGGAGGTGGAGGAGATGGAGAGCTCGCGCTCGAGCTGCTTCAAAGGGGCTTCGCGCGTGGTGATTGTCTTTCGAGCAAAGATTCTATTTGTTCGGATATCTCTGACTTTGTGGACGGCCCCACCCTGACCTTCGCCCAGCCTAGCTAGTTCTTCCAAGACACCATCAGACCACCGCCCAAGCGCCTGATGGGTAGTGGTCTCTTCGGTGGGGGTGTATGAATCGATGGTGGCCCTATCGAAAGTGGCGACGAGCTGGTCGATGGTGCTCTCGCTGATCTCGTTTGAGCCAGGGGGGTGGGCGGTCTGGATCTGGTCTGAGGGACGGACGGTAGCGCCACCGGGGTTCTCTCCGTCTAAGCCAGGTGGGATGAGGGAAGGGCCTGCATAGTACTCGCTTACGGCGCCTGAGAGAGGGAGCTGTAGCTTTGGGCGGGCGCCGTTGGCCTTGGGCGCGAGGGGAGCGCCGGGGAGGAGGGGGCGGGAGGGGGAGGGAGAGGAGGAGAGGGGGACTGATGCGGGCGATGGGGGACGGAGAGAGGAAGGATCTGGAGCGACTTTGCGGATCTGGAGTGGGCGGATTTCTTGGATGGAGGGAGACTGTGGGCGAGGGAGCGTTCGTGGGCCGATGGGACGGGTGTGCGTCGGGTGCATGGTCGTCCTCCTCAGTTGACCCCGCTCCTGACGCGTCGGTCCATCTCCCAATACGGCTCCTCGTCCATTCTATCTTCCACCTTCCCGCTCCTCCCTCCACACGGCAGTGTAGCCAAGTGGTTACGGCGTCACGTTTAGGTCTATCCTCAATCCGTGATGGGTTTCCCGCGCGAGTTCGAATCTCGTCACTGTCATTCTTTTTGCATCCATTGTCCACGGTGGTGGGTGGACCGTCCACACCTCCCATAAAATGCCCCACTCCACCACCTCGAGCTCAGAGCTCAGCTCCGTGGGCACCAGCTCCCCCACCAGTACTCCCCCGTCTCCAATGAAGCCCCGGCGTCGTCCTGTCCCGTTACGTCTAGACAGCGTCGGTATCGACCCATCCATCCTCGCTGGAAAGCTCCTGACCAAAATACAACGCTCGTCCAAACACCCGAGCATGCAGCTGCGCTTCTCGGATGATACCACTTACCAGATCCTCGTGGACGGCTACGACCCAATACATCCGTGAGTCTACCAAGTTCCTCCCACCACGTCCGTATTAATGCAATGCAGCGGTCTTCCCAAAGAGCTCGAAATGGATCCCACTCTTGCGTCACTCCTGGACGCCGCCGATGGTCAACTCAACGTTGCTTTCACCATCGAGCACTGCGTTCTCATCACATTGACCGACAAAGCGTTCGACTCAAAACAGAGAGAGCAGCGATGGGACCAAAATCACCTTGGCGTGGCATTCAAGTTTCACGAAGATCAATCCTGGCATTGCGTCTGGGCTACCCTCACCGACCATGAAAACGGTCAATGCGTTTTCCGCAGCTACGATGACGTGTATCTCGATCAACTACAGCGTTCGCCTCGCAAACGTCGCTCCCGTCCCCCTTCCTCTCCAACGAAATCACGTTAAAATAAGTTTTACGGTGTAACAACAGACGGTGTATACATACCACCCCAAACTATGGACCTGTACTGACATCTATTGTGACTCTGTTCTTCGTACTTTTTCGTTTTCCTTGTCACATTGTTTTGATTAGCACGCTAACTTGTTGTTCCAATACAGTGGCCATCGCACGCCACGTCTCGTCCGCTGTTTATGACCAATGCTGTACTCTAGGATAATTATCCGACATCTCTGGCATGCGAGCTGCGGTCGCTTCGAAGCTTCCGTGCGGCAAGCACATACAAATGACATTTTGATCCTTCGCCCAATATTCACCGCACACGGGCCTGGCATTGAAAGAAAATGGCCCCAACCTTTCCGCATTTCTCTCACAACCTTCTCGATAATGAATACCTTTGTGGCGCTTCCCAAAAATCCGAAACGTCTACGACAGGAGGTCGTCCAAATCTCAATAGACATGTGATGTTTCCGCCTAGCGGTAGTGGGTCGTTCATCCCCTCGAAATTTTTGGCGGGATTTTGCAGGGATTTCCTCGTTGCTACGAGACCTGCTTGCACACGGTTGGGTACGTTTGATCTGACACGCTGTATGTTTCGCCCTGCGGCTGATTATCCTTGAGTGCTTGTTATCATGCACCTTAACCATGTCGTCGTCGAGGATCGTTTCGACCAATCGATGAGCCAGAGTTGGTGTCCTGAACGCAGCTCCCAGCCGCTCCTGAAGTGTTTACAATGATCCTGTATGGCCGGGATTGGTCCTGACTGATCCCCACCAGGTTCCTGGCTGACTCCACTCGCTGATGGGCCTGCGCCTGCGCTGTTGCGCGTGTTGATGACGAGGATCATCGTCTCGTCGAAGCTTTCCATGACCAGGAATCCTTTGACGTCAACGTTGCAGTTGACGTTGTGCCTGATATGGTCCGCGATGCTGTTATCGGTCTTGACCGGATGGCTGCTTGTGACTTGATTCCTTTAAATCATGCTTCTTGGTTGCGTGTGCGCGTACATGATGATCCTGCCATTGATCGGCCTGGTCAGGTCTTACAACCCGATGTTGGCATCTCCTGACGAGCCTTTTGGCCCGTCCTCGATGTCGAGCGGTGATTGTATGACATCCTTCACAATGTTTCTCAACCGAGGTGCGCTCTCATTGTCCGACTGACATTAATACTTGTTTCAAATCTCCGCTGACCCATTTAATTTTCTGGTGCTCATGCGGCCCTGGACATCGCTGGGGAAAGAAGTGCATATATATCCCAGTTCCTTGCCCAGTATGTGCTGATATACACTAGGGGTGTTCGCACGCGCAAGTAATCATATCCTGTTGTATTCTATGCTCTCGGCATGTAACATTGTTTTCCACGGACAGGTCGACATTCCAGTCGTCTTGCGCTGAGGTAGGATCTTAGATGCCTGTGACTCGACCGCTTTTTGATTCTACTAAACTGCATTCCTAGGGTGCCGATGCAATCGGCCAAAACCTTACTTGCCCTGGTCGAATGACTGGATTCGGATCCTTTGGAGATGGGCGAGACCTGGGCAATGAGTCATGTCCGATCACCCTTGGATACATTTCTTGGGATGCTCAGCCTCCAGTACGCTAGCTCAGAATGGAATGGGCCCTTGCGATAATTTTTTGAATGAGTTCTTGGTTCCATACCAGCCATTGAACGTGCATGCTCATTGTGCATGGATGTCGTGATGCATTGATATTGGTAGTCCCGATGCTATGCATTATGACATATTCCACTGTTGTTATTGTAGTAAGCAAAGTTGCGGTGACAAAGACAAGCCAAGAAAAATCACTCCATTCGACTGCTCTCTATTGGTTGCCGTAAGCTTGGTGTTGAACGAACTTAAAGAGGCCACATATGGGATCGGTAAACATGCCACCATGGAACCAAATGCAGACATCATGAGGCTGTGGTGTCCGAGAGTGTGCCACAAAGCGGATCAAGCATCAGCAGAATTTCTGAGGATATGAAAAGTAGCCAATCCCGTATGACCGCCCAGGCCGAGCCGCTCATGTACAGCGTGCAAATCAAGGCACGGGCAGTTCGTTTTCCCGTGATTGGAAGTTCTGACCAGCAAAGCAGTGTATGATGAGTAGTACCGGAGCAAGATGTCAACCAGGTACATGACAAACGAATTGGTCTGAGCTTGCCTATTGGAACTGTCCGGTAAGTCGTTTAGAGTCCTGGCTGTCACATGCGGAGAAAGGGCTGCAAAAGGATGAAATCCGCAACGCAGCACATTTCGCACACAGCTCAAGCAGAAGTGAGAAAGGTGAAGCCCACAAGACAAGTCGCTTGTGATCCGGCAATGAGGCTGTAGCGGCACCTCAGCTATCAACTTGTGTTCGAAACTGATCGATCGACAACAGGTACATACAGGGACAGCTGTGAGGGATCCGGGCCCATCTGATTCCGAACAGGATACGCCATAACGACGGGATAGAGCATGGTAACCATGGCTTGGGCTGACTCCGAGGTTTTGTCTGCAGTACAATCAAGTCATATCAGTCATATTGCACAAGAGATAACGTATAATGCATAGGATTTTGGGAGCAAAGTTGGGTTTTTTCTCATAATGTATGGCACGTTGAGCGGTCTCAACGGTATGCATTATGACCAATCATACCGTAGTCGTTATCGCAGAGTCGAACGAATACGGCCAACACAGCGGACATAGGTGGGAATTAGGTATTGTCAAAGAGGAATAATATGGTGCTGTCAAACCTTGATGAGCGCAGCGTAGGAGATCTCCTGAGTCCCACCTCCTGACAGATGGACCCTGTAAAGTTTGTCAACTGATCGATACTTATGGAGGTTGATAAGAGAAAATTGTGCAGTAACCACAAGGATGTACGTCTTCCCAAGCCAGGTGTCAGTGGAGCATTCCCACGGACACAGTCACGTTGGCGTCCACCTTGGCCACACAGCCTACCCCATCTTACTCTGCAGGGCACATCATGGCAAGCTCAGAGTTCCCTGTGCCAGCAGTGCGCGTCTCATTCGCGTCGTTAACTCATCAAAACATAGGGATGGTCCGCAAGCTCAACTCGGTCCTCTTTCCCGTGAAATACAGCGACAAGTACTATCAGGACATCTTGCAGCCCGAGGTTGAGTCCTTTTGCCAGCTCAGTCCGTCTCTTCGATAAGGTGGCTGTTTTGGATCACTTTTCTCACATGATCAGGAACATTAGTTTACTTCAACGACATTCCCGTCGGAAACATCTGCTGCAGGCTGGAGAACAAGGAGCTGTATTTGACAACCTTGGGCATCCTCGCCGTAAGTCGCCGTTTCAGTCCAGATGGGTCTGATGCGCTGATGCTTGCCTTACGAAGCCTTACCGATCCCGAAAGCTGGGCTCTCAAGCCCTGCAACGCATCATCAAGGCAGCATCTGCCCATAACAAACCCAAAGTCAAGCGCATCTTCCTCCACGTGCAGGTCTCCAATGGAGACGCCAAGAGATTCTATGAGAGCCATGGTTTCAATGAAGCTGGCATTCACAAAAATTACTATAAAAAGATTACGCCCCAAGATGCGTGGATACTGGAGAAAATCATCGAACACGGGCCAGAGCAATAGCTATACACTCAACGAATTGTATACATTACCTGAGCCAACACCGTATGTGACAGACCTTGAATCTGGAAATATACGTATGTTCATAATTTATAGTATGTATACAAGGGTGAACATAGTTCTCATCCGTTGAGAGGCCTCGGCGATCAAGATGAGATTAATATGATACTAATGAAATAGCAGTCCAAATCGGCAAGGCGGCCGGCTATCAGCAACAGAAATGATACGTTGTTGAGAGAACTGACCTGTTCAATACGCCGCTTACGATAGCTCGTCGTCAAGATACCTCGCCTTCATGCCCGCAGTGCTTCACCAACTGCAAGATGGTGAGCAGCGCGTTCATCCGATGACGGGAAAATAAACATGCCTGGTGCCTCTTCAGCGCATCCTTGCGGGTGAAGGTCTTTCCGCATCCCCCATTGCAAAGAAACGGTTTCTCCCCTGAATGTGTTTCTCTGTGACGCTTCAAATCGTGCTGTCTGTTGAATGACAATGCACATAGGTCGCAAGAAAATGGCCGCGATGGCGATGCTGGATATTGTGGTTGCTGATAGTGAGAATCGCCGCGCCCATAATACGGGGATGTCTGGTGAACGCTAGGCTGCTGATGCGGCGCGGGATATTGCTGCGATGGTACTGTGTAGTGAGGCACGGCAGTTGGTGCCTGATGAGTGTGGTTTGGAGGTGGATAACTTTGCCGTGGTTGAT